>WIPJ01002145.1:44641-57056 GCA_018155075.1 Cassiopea andromeda
ATATGTATGTATATATATAAATATATATATATATATATATATATATATGTATGTATAATCAGGTTATTGAAATTAAAGTGTTCATTTTAACATATTCTTCCCTCAATATCCCATCCCTTTAAAACGAAGTAATACAAGAACCCAAAAGACGTGTTGTTAATATAATACCTTTGTGAGGCACTGGAAATATATGTATTCTCAAGCTTCACTGAGTTTTTATCCAACCTCACATTAATATCATTAGAAATGCCATAAAGCGTGACATAAACATTTTCACCTGGGACAAAAAAGGTAATAAAACAGACTGACATTATGACAAGTGAAATGAGAGTAAGCTATTCATTACATATACTACAGTCGGAGAGCCACGACCAAAAAAATTTGAAAGATAGTAGTAGGTTTCTTCATTATTATCTTGGCAATACTTTTCATCTTGGGTCTCCTACTGACGTTTACCTTAACCTGTGCATTGCAAATTAATGTGCTAACTACCAGGGATGAATTCTAAAAAGCTTAACAAGGGGGTTCTAGGTGTGATGTCATAAATGGGTGTGGCCTATTTGCAGCCACTCCCATATTTTTAGCAATGAAGACATGATAATTTAGTCCAATGGTGATGTGGCCAATATCTAGGAAGACCTTAATAGTAATGTTGCAGTGAGGAAATTCATCATAGCAATACAATATTAAACACTGGAAGCAAGATCAATGCACTTTGAAAAACAAGATTAATAGAAAAAGTGTTGGAGGGGTTGAGTCGTACCTGAAAATAAGCAAGACATTCAGCTTGGGGGTCTACCCCCTGATCCCCCAAGAAATCACCCCTGCTACCTAGTCTACTTAGAAACAAATATCATAACAGATTATGCATAGGGGATGTACTGTGGGGACTGTGGAAGTGTAAAAACCCCTCCCTGTAAGAATTGCAGTTCAATGAGCTGGCACATTTGATACCTTCAGTTACCTACTCAAGAGACCTTAGCGTAGCTGGTAAGAGTTCCTACTTAGCAATCCAAGACTTGATGTCCCCTAAAAATTCTGGCAATTCTCCTAATCATGAGTACTATCTTCAAACAATAATTCAATAATCAAACAATGACTACAGGGTCAGCTGGTAGAAAAGTCTCAGGTAACTTTTGGTCGAAAACAATGCTTCTTTCACTATCTGATACTAGCATCAAATTTTGTGATAATCAAAATCCAATTGCACAAATCATTGGCTCTATTTTCAAAAAGGCATCAAAATATAGGGGAGGGCTGCATATACTAAGTGGGGATCCCCATTATCCAAGTTAGGGTGCAAGTAATGTTGGTCTAAAAGGTGGGACCTTAAAACTAAAAATAAGTAGGGATATAGTCCCCCCAGTGTGGCACATGAAATACTTCTGTTAGACCCTGATAAAAGAAACTTTCAAAATATGTTTCATTGGCTGATAATACTTTTGCAAAGCACTACAAAAACATGGACGCAACACCCAAAAAAGGTTACCAATCAGCCCTGTCTTAGAAAAACAGTTGGGTCATGGCAAAATGCTATAAGTGATTGCACAATATATAATACAAGTGTTAAAAGAAGAAAAGATTATTGTTGAATGAGATGCTCAATCAAGTACATAAAAACAAACAACTACGTCAGGAATTATTACACTTTTAGTGTTAATAATTCAAAAAAAATTGTGGCATAATGATTATGATTTATGTTGCAAGTGGTCTCTACTTCTGATCCATTAGGAAGGAATGAATGCTGACCTGTATCATAAGATATCACCATGTTTGATTCAAAATCTCCTGTTTTCAATGGTTCAAAAGTAATGTCAATCTGAATGCTCTCTGCAACTCCCAACACACAGCTATCGGGGGATGTCTTGAATGGACTGCAAAAAAAGCAAAAGGAGACTTCCCTTATCTCCATGACATGCAAAATGCTTCAAACCAATCAAACTGTACATTTAAAAACCACATTCCTGCTTCCATTTTTCCTCATAGAAATCTGCTAGGACTACTTCAGGCTTGGAAGGAGCCTCTGTGAGGAGACAATAATTCTTTGCCATTTTGAGCCTTTGCACAAGAGCATGCAACATCAAAGAGCTGTCAATTGACTGCGATGATGATTAAAAATTTTGAAATTTCATGTTTTATTGATTTCTAAATCTTATATTATTGTATCCATCTTCCACATTGCTTATTACAATAATGACTTTTTGATAATTGCAAACAAACAAACAAACACACACGGAGAGATGCATGTAGAGGCATACAACACACACTGTCTAGGTATTTCACAACAAATAGCTAGAAGGCATACCTTTCAGTTAATAGCTTAAATTTTGCACTTCTGTTTCCAACATTACGCACAAGCAATGTCTTTGTAGATAAATACTGTTTACAAGGAAAAAATAAGTTAATGACTACAGACTGAATCTAACTCTGAAGAAGTGCAACATGAAACATTATGGCAAAAATTACATCAAGTTGAAAAATACATTCATTAGAAAAGTATCCTATTAGATGGAGTATCAAAAAAGTAGCTTTAAAATTCACATGCAAGTCTAATGAAGGAGTTTACAAATAGTCTTCAGACCATATTGTAGTGATATGTTATATAAATTTTGTGCTATAAAGGTTTAAACTGGCAATATATTTTAGCAATAATGACAAATAAACCAGAAAATTTAATGAAATGTCAATTGCTGAATTATCCTGATTTAATGGAGAGAACTCCATTGCTTTCCTATAGAAATTTCATTGTTGTATGAAAAAATGCTCTTATTGATGATTTAGATTGGCTTCATTCCTATACACTCAACCATCAATATTGGAAATAAGTATATCTTTATGATGTACAAAATTAGGAATAAATCCATGCTTCTTACTTTTACAGGGCATGACTGGAAATTCACTTCATCTGGAAAGTCAAGTATTGCTCTTGCACCAACTGCTCTCACTGGGACTATGAACTTCTCTCTTTCAGTGATGCAGATCAGTTCATGGTTATAATCCTATTAAGAAAATGTTAGGAAATACACATTCAATGGAAACTTCTCCAAGTCCATGCTTCTATAGCCTAGATGCTCTCTACTTTTCACTATGCAGGGGCAACAAAATCCAAGCCATGTCCAGCCATGCTAAAAAGAGGTTGGCTAAATGTTTCAGGAACTCTTAATGATTGTGATTACCACAAATAAAACAACAATAATGGTTAATAGGACTCTTGCTGTGAACACATTTTTATCTTTGATTGTGAATATATGGCTGCCTTTACACTTAGGTAATTATCTATGTGTTCACTCACAAGGAATTTAACACAATGGCCTCAACATTTACACACATCTAGAATTGTGCCAAATAGACAATATTGCCTGCACAATATAAATTTGAGAAACACAAACCCTTTTTTCATCTGGTGTGAATTTAATTAAAAATATTGTGTCCATTCCAGGTGCTACTTTGTGCCCAACATCAGCAGGACTTATAATTTTAAAGTATGGTGAATCTGCCTGTGTGACTTTGACAAGTCTTGCAACCTGGGAAGCAAAAGGTTGTAAAAGATATTACATTTGTGTAAATATATATATGATAAAAAAAGAAAAAACTTCTAATGTTTGACTACGTGCCATAATAAAAAGCAGTCAAACCTGAAAGTGAGTTTTTTACCATAGAGCAAAGATCAACTAGAGTATAAAATAGATATTTAAATGAAATCCTTCAGTGAGAAAAGTTGTGAACTAAATAAAACATATAGAGCATTGTGCAGGCTAATAATTCACAGCTAAAAATTAACAAAAACAACATGATAATGCCTTTTATTACATGTCCTTTTCTATAAGAAGGCTAGCTCAAGCTCTAGTCGCAAAAGTTTCTTAAATTTTAGTCACATTCTAGTTCTAAAAGTTTCTGAAAAAGTGTCCTAATTTAATCAACAATATTGCAGTGAAAATGTAAACAAAACATTGATGTAGCAAGCTAATAGTAATGCAACAAACAAAATGTGTCAGTGTGAGCTAAAATCTAAAACAATATCATGTTCATATCAGTTTGGTTTAGCTTTACCTTAAACTAGGTAACAGCTTTGAATGTCCAATTTTTCTAAAGTTGTTTAGCTTTTTCCTTATAGCTCTAAAATTTTAGGCTGTCTAGTACTCGGCTGCTTATATAGACTGGTTTCTTGTAAAAAACGTGGGCAACCTATTTAATATAATACAATAAAAGCCTCACTTTCTCATTGAAAAGGATACTTGAAAGATTTGAAATTTATTTTGACCAAACTAACCTTGTCATTATTCCGCAGATTTAATGGAACAGTATATGTCTCAAATGGTTCATAGTTTTGAAAAACTATTTCTGATGGGAATGGTTGGAACAGAGGGACTTCAATGTCCAGCATGGTGAACTAAAATACAATTAAAAATAAGTATTCATGAAATCAAAAAAACTATATTTCTGAGTTTCCAAGTACATTCCTAGCATGATATTCATACAAAATTGTTACTTCATTCATTATATATAACACCATTTGTAAAGCATTGGTGTAAGGTTGAAGGCATAGGCATGCTGAAGTAGGGAGTGTGGGGTGTCACACACAAATTTTTGTTGAATCTGTTGATACTTATTTGGCTTGTCAGTAACAGCTAGCATTGTGGGCGGATGTGTAGATTAGTCATGTATCGTTTTCCAAACAATTTATACATCAAACGGACGTACTCAGCACGCTGTTTTGGAAGGTATTTTGTGTTATAAGTTCGTAACGATATGGTTAGCCGTAAATTTTTTTCCATATTCTTAAACAGCGTGCTGAGTACTTTCGTTTGATGTATACATTGTTTGGAAAACGATACATGACTAATCTACACATCCGCCCCACTCAAAAGTCCTTTGGAACACTATTGTATATAAACTACCTTTTGATGTGTTGTCTCTGACATATCCAACAATTCAATTATTTGTGGTATTCTCATTTCATAGGTTTGCTTCAGTCTTTCATTTGTAGTAAGAGCCATTTCAGCCATGAATGCAGATGGAGCTTGCTATGAAGATCGATAAAAGTATGCTTCAATCTACATGAGCCTACCCTGTGGACTGGCTGCAAGCTATGTAGCTACCATAGTAATATGCTCAATTCACGGTGGAAACTTTATTTCTTTGAGATGAATTTTGGCAGAAAATCGCAAAGGAGGAATGGCTACAATATAACTGCAAATTTAATAATAAAACTTTGATTGCTCTAGAATAACACTTAATTGCACAAACATTGAAAATTTTCAGACCATTTGTTTTGTCCAAGCTGGAAAGTGTATCACAGTTTGGCAAATAGATACTCAGTTCTATCTGTACAAAGGTATGAAATGAAAAATGCAAAAAATTCCCTAAATATCCATGTGAGCAACAATAAACGATTCATATAACCATACCCTAACTTCTTCAATGTCATTTCTGACTAGCTTCGGGTTCCTAGGAGCAACTACTTTTGACTTGCTCATTTTTCCAAATAAGCTTGCCGCTGTGTTGCTTGACTTGGTAGATAGCATTTCGAATTCGTATTCCAGCTACCTTTTGCACGTTTTTCTCTTTTCAAGCAGCTACGTCGCTTTAAGCATAAAATAAATGTTTGTACGGTAACAACATTTCATCCATCTTGAATGTCTACTTTCTCACCCATACGAGGATAACTAACAGAAATGCTGACGCGGTTACTATGGAAATAAACAAGGATACCGCGCCACCGCATTAACACGATACACACTTCGAACTCCAAAAACTTTTAACTGTGTGTTGACAAGCATTTTAAAAGTTAGAAGTTATATGAAAGGCGAATGCCAGGTAATAAAAATCACAAGCACTGGCTTACACGTATTACAGGAACTATGAAAATACCTTTGTCATAATTCAAAAGTTCTGTTGATACCAAAAAGTTGTTAAAGCAGAATATAAGAAAGAAAGCAATTCAGAAATTGTCATAAATTTTTCTGAAAATATCCCAATAATGTAGGTCATCCGTCGAATTCTACATAAACATCAACCGAAGGTAATACCAAAATCAAAGAAGCCAGCTCAATACATCATAAGGTCTGATATCAAAATGTGAACACCAAAGACGTTATTATATCTCACAGAAAGAGGGTATCAAAAGTATCCATAAACAGCTTTGAAATCACGCTTAATTAACTAAGAACGTCAGCTCGAGGCAATACTATGAAGATTTTTAGCTTTACATTGGTGTTTTACATCAACGCACTATATAAATGATATCTTATTTTAGCAGAAACCTCAGTTCATTCTTGTTTCTAGAATGGGAGGAATTTCGTGCCATTTGATTTGTGAAATGAAGCAGGTATACGCAGTTCTGCGACGGTCAAGGATATCCTTTCTTTATAAAAACAGCCATAAAAAGCCACTCATAATTTGCCTTAAAACCCACCAAGCTCTATCATTTGTCTATGCACTGAATGGATCCATATTGAATTCCCACAATTACTGGGCCCCCAGAAATAAGATCTTCCCTGTCCTGCTCTTGAAGCCAAAGCGCCCCTGTCTCATTGAAAATGTGGGTAAACAGTAAATCTAAAACTTTGCTCATCGCAATGTTCTGTGAGTCGACACCTAGGGTATTCCAATTTTCTGGCAAAGACGGACTCAACAGAAACGAATAATGATGAGCTTGAAAGTTTTACAATGTAAACCAAAACAATAGATATAATTAGGGGTGGATCTAGAGCTGGACTTTGGGGAGAGGGGACTCAATTATCTTCTTCATGTGAAGAGTTTCTTAGCACTATTTTTTGCTATAGGCAACATTGTCGTTTGGGGGCATAGCCCCCGGCCCCCCTGGATGGAATTGGAAAGGTTGTGCTTAAACTTTTGTGATATATTCAAGGACTACCATCTCACAATTTAAATGAACGTGCATTGCAAACACTGCAAAAACGTATCTTGCGAACAACAACTATGCAACTCTAACAATGAATAAGCTACGCAGGGGCGAAACTGCTGAGAGCATGGGGTGCTACACCTCCTAGTGATCAAACACTAAAGACTTTGTCGGGTAGGTTTCTTGGCTGCTCCTTTATTGGCCGGGCAATTCTGATGGTCAGGCACAGTAGATGCCCCTCCTTCTATGCCTAACTTTTCTCATGGGGCTGTATAACGGTCTTTGGGCATAACATTCTAGGAGTAAAAGTTGATGACAAGCTCTAATGGAGTTACCAGGTAGAGTCAGTAAAGGCCAAGGCGCAACAAGCTCTTGGTCTTACAAAGCATGCCAAAAAGTTTCTTTATTTAAGTGATTTGCAGAAAATGTATAGAGGAATTGTTGAGCCGCACTTCAGCTATTGTTGCTCGATTTGGGGCTATTGTTGCTCGATTTGGGGCTATTGTGGAGAATCCAAACTTAACTCCCTCCAAAATTTCCAGAATAGAGCTGCAAGAATAGTAACTAACAGTCCTTACGATGCGCCTGCTGCTCCTTTGTTACAAAGTCTTGGTTGGCTTTCAATTAAGGACCTCATAAGAAAGGGAACTGCTATGCTTACTTATAAATTACTAAATTCACTTGTTCCTCAGTATTTAACAGAACTCTTTACAAAATGCTCCGAATTAAATGGACTAAGCCTTCGTTCTAGTGAAACAAATTTGCAGATTCCTCTACTTAGAACATTCATACGTCAAAACGCTTGTTGTTATCGTGGAGCAAAATTATGGAATGGGCTCAGCCGAGAAGCTTAACTAGCACCCTCATTGAAGACCTTCAATAAGTCCATCATATAGTGGAATTTCGGTATTTTAATTTTTAATTTTATAACTGGTATTTATTTTTAGACTTTTTATTATTATTATTTTTTAGATCTTAGAAGTTTTTTTCTATTATTGTCAGAACAGGACAATTTGTAAAACAGCAATGTAGCTGAAATTTTTATCCTGTATCAATGTTTGTAATAATAATAATAATAATAAGAAAACATCAATGATAGGCTAAGCAAAGCCTTTTTGTTGAGAAACTACGCTTCACAACCTCCTTCCCAATGCAATCATTCTAGTTTCGCCCCTAGGACTACAACTAAATTAGCATATGGTAAAAGTGTAAAGTAAGATACTCTAAGGTAGTGCGTGCTACACTTGCGTAGGATGGTGGTTCTTGCTTCTCAAAGATACTAGTGAAAATTTGTAAAAATGTAAACTTCTTGATTCGATTCATATAACAAAAAATGGATTATTGAGAATTGCTAAAACAGGGCAAATATGCTAGGATTATTAGTAACGGAAAAGGCAGAAAAATGACATCATCGCTATAAACGGCACATAGAAATTTTGATTTTGGGATCCTCTTTATAGACCAAAAATCCAAACTGCAAACCTATTTCTTAGCACCAAATACCATAGTGGCGCAAAAAACATTTAAAAATTTGAACTTGCAAGTAGGGAAAATAAGTCTCGGAACACTTAGATGTAGAAGCATGATCTACAAAACCAAACAACTAAACGTGGGAGATATCAGCTCGTCTTTTATTCAAAATCAAATTTTTCAACAGCATGCTTTGTCACTCTAGCCTGAGCTTACAAATATGGCACATGCCAGAGTTGATAAAGTACCTAGCACCTCTCTCTAAACATCCTGATTTCTCCTTTGCTTCTTCAGAGGGATATTAACACAAGTTTCTGTTTTGTGTAACAGTTGTTGCAAAATTACTTCTGGATCTCCAATTCATATTCTTAATGTAATGTAAATTAATTTATTTTTTTCTAAACTGTTCTTGCATATCACGATTTTCAAATCACAACATCAAAACTAGGGCTATTGCAAATCGCGCGCATATCTAGGCTTATTGTCTGTAGACAAACGACCATGTTGATGACGTTGCATTAGAAACTGAAAAAGAAAATTGGAAAATAAATTGATATGACAAATAGGATTTTCCTTTAAGGCTAAAATACATGATCAGTTTTTGCTGATCAGTGTTTTTATACCAGTGTTTATCACAAGAATAACTGAAAGGCTATACATTTACAGCAGCTTCAATGAAAATCTAAGCACTTCCAACTTTGAGAAAAACTTATATTCTGTGGCTTTCCACTCGAAAAACGTCAAAACGTTTGACTGATGAGCAAAAACTGATCGTGTATTTCCCCTTAAGACTTAAGTATTTTAATGTAGTGTGTGTACTAGCACGAACCATTTGAAAGTCAATCCATCGATTGACGTGGCTACCGTACTTAAAGAATGTGAAATCAAACAAGATTGCATCTAGGGAACGCGACCAATTTGGAAGTTTGTGCGTACAACATCAAACCGTAGACAACTCCTTCCAAGAGAAAAATTTTATGAAAAGGGGTACTGAGCTCTTCGAAATGTTCCACCCTAAATTATTAAAAAAACAATTAGATTCATGAAAAAGTTAAATGTTAGTTTCTAAAGCATGCTGCTGATCATGCAAAAGGAGCTAAGATTCAATCCATTAGAAATATGCTGTGTTGAGTAAAGTGACACTATTCTCACTTGGCAATGTTAGTTGTTTGAGTTACACTGGCAAAAGAAAAAGTTTATGAAAAAATCTCCATACTAGCTGGCACCACAAAGTTAAGCTTATGAGGCTAAATAATTAAAACTGAGGATGTATCTTAATCATCACTAAAATCTACATCGATAAGAGGGGAAGCCTGTAATGTAAAGGAAAAATCTGTTAACGCACAACAAAAATGATCTGATATGCTAATCAAGAATAACATAGCACTTCATGTCAAATGACAGGCAGGGTATTTTCTAACGTGCAGTTCCACACAAAATATGCAGTTCTAAAAAGATTTGTGCAGTTCAAACGAAAATATGTGGAATGCACATGCTTATTATCTAGCAAACCAAGGGTGTAAGGAAGTAAATAGCAGTAAAAATGGTAGATCTAGGTATGAACTGATAGGAGAAACGGGGTGAGTGGCCAAGCGGCCCAGCCAGTTCCATTACCTGAGCTGAAGTTAAACATGACTATGTACGGTCAGAAACTGGATGGGGGACCTTCCAGATGAACATAGCTCACCGCCCTTCGGAAAGGACGTTAAACTAGGGGTCCCATGCTTGGATGCGGCATGCATAGTAGGCCCTAATTAGCTGAAAAACTAGGTATAAAAGCCTACTCAAAACAAGTAAACAACAACAACAACCATAAATGGAATTGCTAGAGAAAAAACCCAGATAGCAGGTATTCGAATGAAAATGAATTGAATCAAAGAGGCTAAAATAAGAGCATATACCTTCATAATGGGTGACAAAATAGTCATGGTAGTACATAAGGATGGCTACTGGTTGGCCAACAATCAAAGATATCCAAACTGCGATATTTCCATAGTTGCCGGAGAGACATTTTGATACAAAGAAGGCGTATGGCACCTGCGTCAGCATGCCCATGAAAGCCCAAAGCTTGATCATACGCAAAGGGACGCTGACAAGGAGCTGAAAGTCAATACGGAACAATCATAGGGATGTCCTGAGAAAACATGTCATACTGCAAACGGATTTCTACAAGATGCATAGCTCGAAACTTGAACATATTTCATAAGAAACATGTCTATAAGAGGCATGCCACTGACACTAGGCAAAATTAAGAAACATTTAAGAAACACAGGGAGATTGAGTTTCAAATGTTAGCTTGACAAAGCTGCTTTTACAAGAAAATTTAATCAAACTATAAACAAAATAGAAGCAACATCTATTACATGCTTCACAAGGTCTGAAAGTTTTATTTGTTGTATCACAGTCACCTAACAAGGCTTGCTACTACCGTAGGTAGCTTCAAGGATTTACTAAACTGTTAAGAAAGATATGAGGTTGGATTTCACAAAATACTAAGAAGTTTCCAAGCTGAAGGCAGAAATTTTGTTTCCTATAAAAGGTGTAGTACGTAAAATCTCTTGATATAGCAGCTAATTCCTAGTTTTAAAAGTTTTTGAATAGTCCCCCAAATCTATGGAGAAATTAAATGCATCCAGCAACATGCAAGTAGCATCTAGTGATAACGATAACGATAACGATGCTATCATTTTCCAGATCAAAATAACAAACTTGGAGATTCATAAATTTCTTAATTACATTAGTGTAGTACTTTGAGTCTTATAATTTCAAAAATACAGTTGAACCTTGACAAGTCGAACTGCCAGAGAAAACAAAAATTTGCTCAACTTATTGAGGCTTCGACCTGTCAAAGGTTAACTGTATAATCATCTATAAATAGAGTTCCTATGAACTATTTCTTAAGAAAAAGCCATGTATCATGAGCTGAGGCAAAGCAAATGTAATGAATAGCGAGTCAAAATTGAAAGAAGATACCTCATGAAAGAAAGCACTTAGAAGGAAAACGGCTAGGCTTGCGTGCAGCTTGGAGTATCCTGATCTCAACATTGGTAGAAACAGGTGTCTATAAAAATCGTGATGACAAAAATAGCATACATGAACAAGAAACCATTTTGATTTTCAACATTATTTCCAAATATAAGAGCATATAATTCCTGATAGAAAATCAATGTCATTAATATTTCCAGCAATGTTGTTTCTGTGCTCTTTTGGAAATCATTGTGTTGTGAGAATAGGATGTTAAAGATGAAAAAAGATCAACAATAAGCAAACAAACAATATGACAAGTTGTGTATTGAGAACTTAAAAAAATGTAAAACTGCTCTGAAGGCTTGAAATGTTACCCGTTTACACCATATTAAAAAAGATACAAGGAAAGTCAGGCAGCTGTATCATAATGTCAAGTATATACGATATAAGAATATGTATACATCATAAAAGGACATACTTCTACAGGATAAAGAAGGACATCATTCTATACCAAAGAAGGTCAAATTTATACCGGAGAAGGCGTCTAGTCTATACCAAAAAAGGTCATATTTATTCAAAAAGGAGGTTAAATTTATACCGCAGAAGGTCTAGTCTATACCAAAGAAGGCCATATTTATTCAAAAAGGAGGTTAAATTTATACCGCAGAAGGTCATACTTATACCAAAATGATGATTTATATGCTTAAGAAGGTCATATTTGTACCAATGCATTACTAACGAATGGTAATTTTGTGTACAAAATGGCAATGACTTTTCAATATATGAGAGTAGACTTTACAGAGTAAAAAGGAAAGCTAGGTATTCTGTTTCATCAATAAACACAACATCTTACCTATGTGCCCATCTGTGGATTGGGATATTCCAATTCTGCCAGAAGCTTTGGACAGTGTTTGCATTCCTATTCACAAAAGCAGGGCATGACAACATAAGTTAATTTCAAATTCATTTTATCATCTAGGATTAAATCAGGATTAAGATGGACAAACGAAAACGTTGTTAATTGCATTCTATTTTCGCACACATAGATAAAAAATAAATGTCTGACACACACATATACATACATACATACATACATACATACATACATACATA
>WIPJ01002145.1:61324-78933 GCA_018155075.1 Cassiopea andromeda
TAATCCAGTTCCTTTGATTAATAATATTTTTGAATTAAAGTATGACTGAAGCTAAGAATATAATATAAGGAAGATAAGGAACTTAAGCCCAAAAAACTCCACTTCTATCAGTATAAAATGACGGATTCCTAAAAATGGTCGTCACAAACAAGAGCTTTCTAACGAAATCTGAAAGAACTATTGATAAATATTAACAACCAAAATACCTAATAAACATCACACTAAAATGAACAGAAGAAGAAAACTTCAAAGGGTTTGGCAATCAAGACAAACCTGGAATGGCTTCATTGAGTTTTTTACTGTTGGGACTATCCACTGAAAAACAGAGGAAATGAGATTAAAGAACTTTCAGCATTATGAATTCTAGAAATTATTTCATCCAAAAATGTAGATACGATTAAGTTGAAACGTTCCAATTAGTGTCAAAATTTTTGGAAAATCTATCAGGGTGTGTGCTAAATCGGGGGGCTATTTTCCCTGATATTTCCCTGATTTCCACCCTGTTCTCTTGTTTCAATGTAGAGCCTTAGCAAACACTACCCACTATGCTTATCACAATGCAACGCTATTTAAGTAAACCATAGCCTATCTGAGAGGAGAACGTTATGATTTACTTTCATCACAAACAGAGAGACTATAAATTTCATTATTTGCAGAATTTCTTTTCTTGCTATCTTTTCAGCATATTTAGATATCGATTTATTGAAGAAGAAAAGACAAGCAATTTCCCTGAAATTTCTCTGATTGTCTCTAGAATTAGTCAAATTCCCTGAATTTTCCATGATATTTCTTTGGCAAAACACATTTTCATGACTTTAGATAATGAACACAATTTTACCAGCTACACAATATCATATATATATATATATATATATATATATATATATATATATATATATATATATATATATATATAGTGACGTATTAAGAAAATGAAAATTTATCTACAGAATAAAAAACTTTGACTAATCATGAAAAATTGACTTCAGAAGTACAACAGTAGTTAATGCTGAACAAAATTCAGCAAAGAGAGAAAAAACCACAAGAATAGAAGGCGAACCTGTTGTGTTAATGCCACCCATAAACCACTCAGGAACAACTTTGAAGAAATATAAAAAATTCAGAAATTGATGCATTTGCATTGCAAAATACAGCGTGATATTTCAAACTTATACCAAATATTGTCTCAACAGCAATAGCAGAAAATTAAGCAAAGCACATCGACACCAACTCTTCCACACATTGCCATGCTTTAAATGTGTGTGATTCCCTGAGGTACAATTCCTGACAAAAATTTGCAGTTTATTCATTAACATTGGACTCGTATCTTCATCTATAAATACTTAGTCTAACTATATCTATACAGAAAAAACGTGTCTATATAATTCTACTTGATCCAAAGAAATAGGAAATTGCTAAAATTTTGAAAGCAGGTATTCAGGTATCATTCCATTCCCTGAGACAAGTGCGATCGCACGTGCATGTGTCTACAAACGTGCAAAATCCCTAGCACGAGTGAGAAATCTCTTGTGCCCATATCACTGTCAATCGTACAATCGTACATGCCAAATTGGAACGTCTTCAATATTGGCAGTCACCTTTTGCTTCCATACCTCTACTTTATCCTGTTTTATCCTAAATAACACATTTGAAATGCTTCAGCAACAGAAAACTCTGTATTCCGATGCACAAATCTTGGATCGTACATACAATTCCAAATAATTAAGAGCAATGACTCGTGCAGACAAGGGCGCACATGTGAATTGACGCTCTTGCATCAATTTCATTCGGAATTGACAGCTTATCATCGACAGTGTAGTTGTCTGAGAGAAGCAGGTTCGATACCTATTCTCGTGCAACGTATAACCTTCTTTCGAAACCTTTTGGGGATCAAGATTAGCTGACAGTCAGCTGGTAAAGACTAACAAACCAATACAATGAGTGTCCAGAACCCTTGCCTTACTTAGGCATCATTGCTACAAACTTGGTAAAATCCAAGCAAAGGATACAGAAAAGAAAGAACGCTTGATAAATTCACCCTTGAGACAGTAAATAAGCATTTTCTTTTCATATACAAACAGTAAATAAAAGTAACGCTCACCGCTTCAAAGATTCGCCTAAACAGAAATCTGTATCGTATTCTTGGTGATCGTGGAAAGTTCAGCTCATAGCAAAACGTTGGTGCGAATATGAAGTAATAAAGATCTAATAACGAAAGATGAGAAGAACAGAGCAAAATATTATAATTTTCAAACATAAAGTAATAGAAGTATATTACAGACGATATTTTCAATAAGCAAGCAGCACACCTGTAAAGCAACAAAAAAATTGGAGGGGGAGGGAAAGGGGAAAATCTTCATGCATGGATTGTTGTTATACAAATTCATATCGAAAAAACACCATAAATTAGGCATACAATATTTGCACGTTTATGAGAATACTGGGTATTCTGTTTACTGGCTTCAGCAGTGGGCTAATGAGGATGCATTGGATCATTAAAGGTAATTTCACTGAGAGATTAAAAATACTTTGTTGGAAAGCATACCTCTTTGCGAGAGATTGTCAGGGTACTCAACAAGTTTCCCTTTGAATTCTTGCTTCATTTCAATCTCATCATCATTAGCTTTAAAACAAAAACACCAGAGTAAATCAAACTATCAAGAGCCCTTTTAAACCAAGCCCAGTAGTTTCCATAAACATATTTCCACCATTTTCCAGAAATGCCTTTCTCTATTTTCCAGATCTAGCCAGAAGTTTCAGACTAATTATCTATCTGCCTATCTTCTATGGCAGTGCACATTTCCCTGAACAAAATCCCTCCAGTCTTTGGGTGCAAAATAAACAGTAACTTTTCACTAAGCTAGTTTATGAAAACATTCACAAAGTATCTGGGACTGCAATGGAACACTTTGACATTGGGCTTATGTATTAGTCCTGGAATTTCATGGGCTTCATTTCTTTACAGGATATAAATTGTGTAATGCAAATGAATTAAGCATAAATATGCATGGAAAGTAATTATTTTAGAATATACCTTTTTGCTTCTTGTTGGGTGAAGATCTCTCTTCTCTACACCATTTATTGGTCATAGCATAAGAAATAAGTTTCAGCCATGTTGCTAAGTAGCAGCCCATTGCAAGTGTGGAAGACCCTACAAACAAGAAACATAATCTGACCTTTCACCTTCTCGTACATGAAAGTCTTCTTATTCAAAGAAATAATCTAATTCTCAACTATCTTCTATTTCCATGGTTCTCTTTTAGGCATGTTTTGGTATTCTTTTGCTTTTCAAACTGGCTGTTTACTATGCCCCATTACTCATATGTGCGGCTTTGCATGTCTTGATTTTACATTTCAACATGTGATCATACTTCCATATAAATATGATATTCTAATCTTAATTTCTGACTGATGATGGGCCAAGAATGGGTCAAAAGTTTCTTGTAAGATTTGCTTGTTGAGTAGGATATAGTCAATTGGCAACTAATGGCATTGTCATATGGAATTTGTCAAATAGGATAGAGTCATGCAACAGCTGATGGACTTTTGTATGGAAATGTCAAGTTATATGAATTGAATTTAAAGAAGAAAATCTGAAATGATTACTTTTTTATTATCATACCCATGTTCAAATGAAACAGATAATGTTGAGTGATGATCATGCAGCTTCAAATGGAAATTTTTGAAATACAGCAAAACACCATATTCTTGGAGTGTCCAAGGCCACAAGCAGAATAGGCAAATGTCATATAAATGAATCTTAAATTCTACTAGTCATGCAATAGTCATGAATCAAATTAATCCATAGAAATGCTATGTATACTCAGGATGTATAGACTTCTACTTTAGTTTTAATCTATTTAGAATCAAGGTTCACTGAAGTCCTCATGATTCAACATGCTTCTATGAAAATACACAATATTACTGCCAATCAAGTTTCTATCACTGACCAGTAAGCTACAACAATAACATTTTTATAAAACAATGTAACAATTGATATAAAATGTTTTCATAACAACGCAAAAGCTCACATGGCATGGGAGAGCCCTAACAACCATGAGTTAAACTCCTGACTTGAGCTACTCAGATAGCAATTCAAAACTTTGACATAAACAGTTTATATAGCCAGAGAACAGTATTAGTTGCTACTTTTGAAACTTAAGGATAAAATATTAACTAACAAGCAAATGTAATACTTGCACCTCAACCAGAAAAATACTTGCAAAAAATGAAATTGAAAATGAATGATGCATGCTTTAAATAAAAACACAGTTAAATTTCCATCTCAGTACAATGAAAAATGGAAGAAATGCATAATAGATGTACATGCTTTTTTATAATACAAGTTTATAAGAAAATGAGGGTGAAATGACCAAAATCATAAGAAAATCTTAAGGATACATAAACAATAAACAAAGAAAGTATAACCCATTTTAGCCAGTTTACTTCAGCAAAAGTTGCAAATTCAAAGAAAATCTCAGGCTCAATTCAAGAAAAGGTAAGAAAATTGAGGCTCAAACAAAATGATGGTTTTCTTATAAAAAAGATGTGTATCACAAGTTGCACCAGGTGTGATGGAAATTATACCCATATCTAATCTCCTGCCAGAAATCGAAGCAGACAGCCCAAATCAATTTGCACATTCAAAAGAGTGATTAGATCTTTGAAAAGGGTATTGAATTTGCTTCCTTGCTATACAAATAATTTACATCAGCCAATTAAATTGGACAAATCAAAAAAATATAAGACAAACTGATTGAGATTTTGAGAAAGATGACTTACATGGTGCAGGCTGGATGACCCAAATAACAACAACAGGAAAAATAAGAAGTACAGTCTGGTTGATAATGTGAAGGCATAGTCCAGTCCTTTCAGAAATTGATCCCTTGATGGAAAAGGATATGCTAAGAGAATAAGGCTATACAGATAACCAAAACTTAGAAAGCAACAACTTCTCTCAATGCAATATCACAATGACCACAATATCTCATTAAGTAATTAAAGAATACTAGAAAAAAGCTTATTATTTATATTCTACCAAAGAATAATTAAAACAACAGTAACATCTTTTTTCTGTCAATCATGAAATAGTAATCATCAAGACAAACACAGTACATACTTTCGAGAGAGCAGTCTCAACAGCATATGCAAATTGAATGAATACCAAGATACCTGAGAAAAAATGGTGGAATTATACAATAAACACATCAGACTTGCTTTATTTTCTCTATGATAAGCAGCAATTTTTATAATGCTAAATTCAGCATAGAAATAACATGCCACTTCATTTTTTGCCAACATTCATATACTAGTACTTAAATAAAGAGGCAACAGTCTGACAAAACCTTTTGAAGTAAAGGAGGACAAGAAATGATGAATATTTCCAAGCTATGCATCGAGTTGTTCCCTGCAGCAATGAGCATGATCCTTCAGTACACTACATCAGCAAATATCTACTACTGTAATCTTACTCATGGATCATAAATTCCAAATGAAGATAAAAAGAAATTAACAGTAAAATATTAATATATTGGTAATGCATAAAGTAAACAAACTTTGAAGCAAAACTCAGTTTCAGCACCAAGTGAAAAATATGACAAAACATCAGGAACTTGAAGATACCTACAAACAGAAAGACTTGCACTAGGCCAGTTATATGGGTCCTCCAAGAAGACTAGCAATATCTTTGGATCAACAAGAACACCATATCTGCCAAAAGTCATAATAATTAGTATAGGTACATTATCAGGACATAGTATGTATCATAAAAGGATTTGAGAAATATACACTCTGAGCAAAACAATCTGCAAATTCTGACTGGATAAGAATGACAAGAAACTAATATCAGCATCTGCAATTAGCAAATGATGTGAGACAGTAGCAGATGGAGAGTAGCAAAATAGCCCTGGGAGGATTAATTTGATATCTGACTAATAGCAAATAGATGTGGCACACTTGTTTCAAAGCAAAAGGCAAAGATGGCTTTCCATCCCCTGATAGGTGGGTAAATGAGTGCTAGACATCATAGTTCTTGGCTCAAAATAGCTCAATAGTGGCTATGAATTCTGTCCTACATGAACAAGCAAAGATAAACAAACAAAAACAAACTAAAGAATTAAGCATCAAACTAAGAAAATAGCTACCACTTATCATAGGAATAATTTTCTAGAAACTTGATCCTTTGTTCTATTTTTGCATAGAGTGAATACAAGAAGTTACAGATGGAAACTATGTAAGCTTTCAATATATTGAAATTAATAATTCTAAGGTAAAGCTGCTTGCTGTGATGTGCTTACTTTAAGACATTGTCAAGTGCCACTCTAAAGTTTGACAGAATCTACAACAAACAAGGAATATCATTTGAAAAAATAAGGGTACTTTTGCATTTCTAGAACAAGCAAACCAATGAAGAAAAAATTCATCAGATTCTTTAAACCAATAAAGGCACTGGGGATATGGGGAAGGAATGGTGGTTTCCACCACTATGTAAATAAAATAATTCATTGGTGACAGTCTTTCAGAATAAATGGTAAAACATGACATCCTAAATGGGAACTTATTTGATATCACATGCCCCCCCATAGAATACAGAGATACCATCACATATAAGTACTACAGTTCATTTTCTTATGAACCTGAATATAGATGAATGTCTGAGAAAGAGGTTAATTGCAATAGGTATTATCAATAATAATAATTATCACAAATACTGTACTTTAGGCTGGAAGCCTGTTACAGATCAATTTAGATTGTGCTGCTTTTGCTACTAGGTGATGCTCCAAATAAAGATGCAGCAGATGAAAGAAATCTTAAATGAAATGTAAAGTTGAATTGGAATTGAAATTGGAGTTTTAAAATGTTAAAAGATTAGAAATTAGATTTGGAATTTTTTTTCTAAATCGAACAGCTAATGCAGAATGAAATGTTACAGATTCAACATTAGATTTGGAATTCTTTTCTAAATCGAACAGCTATGGCAGAATTAAAATTTTACATCCTTCTATGGCTCTACATAAACATCTTGGGGTGTACACTCATATATCTTACCATCAGCAAAATGCACAAGTTCAGAAGTCCTCTGTAGTTCTCAAATCCACTTGTACTTGATAACAAAGACGGAGATTCAACATGAATCCTAAAAAGCAATATTTCGTGTACACACATATACGTTACAAGCATCGAAAATATCAGTATTCAAGGTCAACTGATTGTAAACATTTTATGACTCAAACTACCAGGTAAGAGTCCAAATCGGTCTGATAAGAGCAACATACTACGTAAGTACCGTTTCAGTTTGTTCTGCAGAGTTTTGCCCTTATTCTTTGCGACAAAATCTGATTTCCTGTCATCATTTTGATGGCTCGGCTTTTTACTGTCGCCCTCATCTAGCAACGATTTTGCGGAAACCAATCCATTTCCACCGCCAATATCTTGATTTTTGCCTCCGTGGCTTACGCTTCTGCGTATAACCCGCTTCTTTGCTTCTGTTGACTGTTTTCTCTCCATTTTGAAGCAAATAGTTCGAATAAGAGGGCAGGGAAAGGACGCCTTATTGACCTAGCCTCCTTCTCGATAGCTACAATATCCAAGAAATGTCACAGCGTGGCATCATGAATCCACCAACAAAGGAAAGTTTATTATTAGTAGGGGTCTGGGGGCTTGCCCGTAGACAGTTTTTTGAGGCAAGGTCCTCCAAAACTTGTCTGGAAATGCCTTTCTTTAGATAATATATTTGTTTCATGATTGATTTTCATACCGAGAAAGAGAAGTAAATCTCTTGATCTGGTTTCTACGAATTTTGAAAATCTAGAACGGTTAACCTTATTGGAGGTACTGAACACCACACGTTTCATATATGCATTCATCGAACCATTTATCGAGCAATAAAATGTGGCTTTTTTCTTTAAATTCAAAACAAATGTATATATGCTGTATTAGTGCACAAACTGGCGACGCAGAGCGTGACATCACGAATCATAAAAGTGGAGTGTCATTATTCAATGCATTGACAGATTGACTTACAACCATTCAAAATTTAAATAGAAATATAATTTTTAGAAAAAAGGCCCAAACTACTGGGCCAAAAATCTTAAATTTTACTTCACTAGTGAGCCAAGAAGAGGGCCCAATGCGTCAATGGCCCAGCAGTTACAAAGTTAAATGATGCCCTGAAAGAATGGACGAGCATTGAGCTTAAATGGAACTTATAACATTTTGGTTGGTTTTTTTCCTAGCTTTGAAAAGCTTTTGCAACCTTGCTCTATCTATTAACATTCTAATTTTCAAGTCTTTCAATATGGATAATTAAAAATTTAATAGGTCTTTGGCCTAAGCAGAATTTCTTTACGTTATGTTTTGTTATAGGTGCTGTCTGTACCTGCCCACAAGCCATAAGTTGTATATCTTTCAATTTTTCACGCACGCAAACACGTTTCCAGTCATTTTAGCTCCTGAAATGATAGTTTTTCCTACATATAGATGCTTCTATTTCTTGGCAAATATCTTCAGCAGTGTTGATGGTGTAAATAAGTTAGTGGGTATCTTTATAAATATACTGGCTATAGAATAGTTGTTTATGTTTGGTCCACGTGTCACCGTCCTAGTAGGGTTTGTAGAGTTGCTTAAGTGGCTTGGTAAGTTTTAATTATAAATGTAATTGTCTCATGCCAGAAAAATATGTGTGTGTTATATATGCCTAACTAGAGATCCTGTTTTGGTATTTTTGAGAATCAAGGACAACTTTATGTTGTAGAGCAATTTAAATTGTACTTGTCCTAATCGGACCACTTGACCCAACTAATTTTACGTCCATGCTTTTGACTCCTTCGTTTCTCCACTTATGTAAGTACGGTAGTAGAGTATGCGTGAGCTCTTAAATTGCAACTTCAATACAAACACTATTTACTCCATCCAAGTACTGTGATGTTAATAGAAGAGACCCGCAACCACTTCTTGTTGCTTAAGGGATTAAGCATTAATTCTGAATAATAGAATGAAGCAGAAAAATAATGCAAAGATTATACCACAATTATTTTTACAATATTCTTCGTAGTTACTTAAAAAACTTTCAAGCATGTCTCAGGTTTTGAATAATCAATAACTTCTTTCGTCGATGATGAGTTTCCTGATAAATGGTTATAAGTCTAGTGCAGCACAGATCACGTAGCCACCTTTACTCAAATTGACGATAGATTTCTAGATTAAGCTGTATGGCGAGGCAAAAGGACTAGCGTGTTGTAAATAAAGGGCATGTGACTATTCAAAAGTGAAGAACTTTCAAAAAGGTTAAAGCATAGTTTTGCAAAGTAGCTGGAGAGGAAATAGGATCAAATATGGCAAGAGATACGATGCTATTAAGATGGGAAAAGGACAGCAAGGGTATATTATAGAAAAAGCCAATGTAAGAAAGAGGAAGAACAATGTCCATTGTTTGCATGAAGCTAATGTCACTGGCACTTGTCACGTCTAAGTGACGAGTTTCACACTAGCGTCCATGTTAATAGGATGTTTGAAACCAACTATTTATGAAGTTTATTTTCAAGCCAATTTCGATTCTGCGAACAGCACAGCGGTCAGAGTCAGGGTCCTAAAAATGTAAAAAAATGACATATAAATATATAAGATCTGTGAAATTTACTTAAAATAATGGATAAACTTCAGAATCACTTGTTTGCATGTTTTTTGCAATAACTGTTGTATAGATTTTGGAACATGCATACATAGAACGGACATGCGCATTCAGAGGAACAAACGCTATCTCATTATTTCTTGCTCTAGGCAAAAAATTCCTAAACTTTATCAATTTTTATATACTGAGCAATCTTTAGCATCTTTATTCTCGCAGTAAATGGCCCAAAGTGACACAGCACCAATGTCAACTATTGAGAATTCAGCATGAAAGCCGTGGGACTATGAGACAGCACACCCACGTCGGTCACTACTTCAACCTAGATACTATTGAAATGTCCTAAGTTTAAAGACCTCACATTCTAGAAAAAGTCAAATATATAACTATTCATTATGTCTTTATTGCTTAGATAGGTAGACTATAGGTTCTATTTCTTTCGTAGGCACTGTTGTCGTCTTTAAACTTTTTTCATTCGTTCAACTGCACTGAAAATTTGCATGGTTAATTATAACTGGATATAGAAGTATTACAAGGAAATCGATCGCAGCTTTGTTATATGGCCTAGAATCAGGCCTAATTAGAACCTGTCTTTTGTAGAATAGCCTACAAAATACTGCACACTGGAACACAATACAGTACGACGTCACGCCTTCATGCTATAAGCACATTACAGGCATGGAGGAAACTTCAAAACGATGTTTTCTACCTCCACCTAAGCAAAAAGCTAGTTTAAGTGTTTTTTTTGTTGCTTACCTATTCTATTGTTACAAAAAAGCGCTAAGTTGATTGATCAAGTAACGGCAATATCATACCATTGCAATAATCAACTTCAGCCATCCCTTATTTTCATCATTAAGCACAAGCATTAAATTCTCGCCTCCTGTGTCTTCAAAAGCAACTGGAAGAAATGATAAGGAAGAAATATGACGAAATGAGACATAGATATGAAACGTATTAAAAACAAAAAGCCCATTTTAGATATTCTATATGATAGCAATCCGTTTCATTATTTGATAGTCACAAAAAAACTACAAGAAAGTATACAGATAGGAAAGGCTAGATGCATGCAAACTATATAGATATTTTGCAATCAGAAAAGGACAACAAATGAAATTACAAGTCAAAAGGTTGCAAGATGATTGGCAAAACCTTGAAAATAAATTGCACAAAGCATAGAGAGGTTTTTGATACTGCATCCTCAATCTACCCAAAGGAATCATTCATGTCGTAAATGCAGGAAGATATTGCAGACTAATCACTGGTCACAAGTGAACTTCACTTGTGACAAGTGAAAGTAGCAAAATAAGAATTGGTTCCATACTTGCATTTTGTAATCTTCAAAGAAATCTTAAGCGAAGAAGCTATAAGATCATACTAAATGTAAGGAAAAATTGACCAAAATCTTCTAGAGAGATGCCTGTTATGGATTGTCCATTTCATAAAATAAGGTGTGGAGGTCCTTCCTCAGTATCGCTACCCAATCCTCATTCTATTCTGGGCGAACAAAAATGTACAGTCGGAGAAGTTCTATGCAGCAGAAGAGCGCTACATATACTGAACTATTCTCCAGTGAGTCTAGTTACGAAATGAGTTTGAGGTAGTAGTATATGAAATTCTTGGAAGGGAATCTTACTTCATGAAGTAAGGCACTTACCTTCATTAGTTTCCACAGCAGTAGCTTTGACGATCTCACTAAAAGTACACATAAAGCAAAAAGTCAATCAAAAGAGCTAACCCTGAAGCAATAATGATTCAGCAAAGCTAACCTTGAAAGATAATGTTTGGGAGGAAAGCCCGATTCTACAAAGTAAAATTCATATCATCAGAAATTAAAAAAAAGCTCCATGAGATTTCACTAAAGACTCTTTAAAATGGTTTTGATGAAGAAGCGGTTGGTTGGATAAACTTCTCATCCACTATTAAAAATATGGCTAATTTATACTTTCAGTCATTAATACAGAGACACAATGCAACAAGATTCGGTTTCAATCACACCGACAATCCTAAAAGAGGGGATTTACTAATAAAGCAATAAATTCAGATAAAAATAACAGAAGTAAAGAAGATGTAAAATGTTTTAGCAGATCCAGCATAAGCCAGACATAAGATATGATTGAAGAGAGTAGCATATTGAGAGGAGCAACGGTATTGCATAACATCAAGGTAGAAAAACAGCCTTTACATTATTTAAGTTTTGTACTTTTTCGGGTAGCAATAAATAAATTAACGATCCGCACAGGAAGACAATCAACCAATACTTTTGAAAGAAATTTAAAAAAGGAAGATAAATTTGGAAACTAAAACTGCAATCACTGGCCTATATATTCTATAAAAGAATTATTGTCATTGCTTTTCACAATGCTGTTCAGCAAGAGGAAATTCACAGATTCTATTTATAAAATTAACTATAGTACCTTGCATGGAAATGGCAAATAGCATGGGAAATCAAGACATGCATTGTGTTGCAAAGGGAAATGGGGATCATAAAACTACCGAATTGGGCAAGGTCAATGACCAGCTACATGGCAACAGCGTGTATTTTGATCGAAAGAGGAAATGCAAATGCAATATGGAAATTAAAACAGAGGAAAAAATATGGATAACGACTATTTTTGTTAGTCATTGATATTAGTAAACAATAAATGAGATACAAAACAGCAAAACACTCTCTGAACTTTTCCTCATTAATGCTTGATCATGCATGTTTACATTTCCTAATGGCCTATCTGCGACATCAAAAAGCACGTGAAAGAATACCTTGTATGCCACATGAAATCTTCATTGCAATCAATCAATGAAAGGTCGACAATTGCAAGGCTCTAAAAAGACAAAACAATTAATCAGTAATGCAATGAAAAATCCATGAATTCCATGATTTATAAATAAACCGCAAAGAATTCTGTTGCACTTCACATAGTACAATCTCTGTTCACCTTTCACTTCACTACATGATTTGTTTTAGGAAAAAATTTTTTAAGAAAACGAGGCTCAAATGGCCAAAAGCTGTAGAAAATCTAACGAAAATCACAAGGCTCAAATTTCCAAAGTTGAGTATTTTGTTGGTCAAAAATCGATATTATGTCATTATTGCATTCAAAATGTTAAAGACAGAATTAAATTTTGAGGACACATGATCACAAAGACAGTGTAACGCAGGGTTCAGAATCCTTTTTGACTGAGAGCGTCTTGAAAGTCTGATATTTAAAAATTGAATTCCACGAGAGCCATACAATTGGGCATTGGTGTTGCATGGGACCACAAAATGTTCCAATTCGTCACTAACTTGCCCAATCAAGCAATTAGACAACTGAATGCAGCACCAGAGGTAACTTTGGAAGGCTTTAATGGAAGTATTTGCTGTTTTGTAATACTTTGAAGAAAGTCTGCCAAGATTTGTCTGCGAGTCAGAAAGCCAGATGCAGTCTTGAATAGAGCCATATCTGGCTTGTGAGCCATAGTTCCCTATCACTGGTGTAACCCATTCTAGCCAGTTTACTTTAAGTAAAAGGTTGAGAAAATCTTAAGAAAATCTCAGGCTCAGTTTAGGGAAAAGTTGCGAAAATTGAGGCTCAGGCAAAATGACGATTTTCTTGTAAAAAAAATATGAGTACCTTAATAGTTCCTCGAATTGCTCCTGCCTTCCATGGAAGACGAACAGGGTGTCGTATGTCAAAACAACTTTGATAGGCAGGTCTTTCGTCCGTTAACAGTAAGTAACCATCTTCAATTTGGCCTTTAAGAATAATTCAACAAAACATGTACTAAAAAATATTACAGTCAAGCTTATAAAGCAAAGTATAAATACTTTTATTTTATCATGCACACCATACACGTAACTGGAACCATAAAAATGTCATGGATCTGCAGGAGAGCCGAGTGTAGACAACAATCAAATTGCCCAGCGTACCTGGACAATATACTTGCAATAGTAAATCACTTTATTAGCGATATGACATTACGAAATTTATATAACAGTACATCGGTACATATATCAGAATGTCATTTATGTAGGAAGAGGTCAAAACTCATTCTTTTCAGCTATTTAGCATAGACGTCTTATAAAAAGGTGAATAGCATTCATATAGTAAAACCAGTGCGTAACTGGAGGAAATATCCTGGAGATGCAAAACCTGCTTGTAAAATCACTGTGGAGGAGCAAAATCCTTATTTTGTTGCGTAAATATCCAGGCTAATAACTCTGTTTGGGGGGGGGCAAAACCATGCAAAATGTTTCATTTGGGGCATTGCTTCAGTGTTCCATGCAGGTACTTGCTTGATGCACGTTTCAAGATTAGGTTCATAAATGACACAGACATAGACTTGCAAATGTCGTCATACCAACACGATACTATAAGGTGGAAGCAAAAGGGACAAATCGCAAATAAAATGTGGAGACACTTCTATAGATAGTACCAAGAGACACAATCAATGATGATATCAGCATAAGTGTTAAATAGGTATTTTTAATGCTTAGTTAATATACACAGATAGGCATTTGTCACCAAGCAATGTTCAATGTTTCTGCCATAATCTCTAAATTTTCAATGATTGCAAGAAGTAGCTTACAAATAGTTATATTCCTGACAGAGATTTCTACATCTTGATGGTTTATGTTCACAGTCTGGTACTGATTCTATATTGTGAAAAGATCATCTATATCATTAGAATTATAAATTAGTCGCACCTTTGAAAAACTCTGTCACCTTGTGATTCCACAACTGTCTTTTGCTTGTACGCAGCTCTATCAATGCAGAATATTTCTGGAGTCCTATTTCAAACAAGAGTTTGAATATTTTTGAAACCTCATGATAATAATAATATGTTCAAGCATATCATGACACAAGCCACGATTTTTAGGCAATGCAGAGTTGACAAATCTGCTACATATGTAAGAAAATGACAAGAAACGAAGCTAGAAATATATACTCAAGACAGACAACACAATACATCAATCTCAAAAAAAAGAAAAACATCAACGACAATTTATTCAAATTTCATTGTGACACAAAAACTGCCTGTTGTGTAGCTTTGCAAAATAATAATATAGGACCAGTAAACGAAACTGTCCTTCGTGCTGTACCATTTAGTGAAGACACTTATTTACAGATGAAACTTTGCAGCTGAATGTAGTTCTCAAGCTCAATTGACAAAGCATTTGGTCAAATATGTCTGTATTCACGAGTACTTGCATTGAAATTAACAAACCGAAAAAAATATGTTCAGTGGGTATCTAACACTAACTTATGCACAAGTTGTGGCATCAAACACATCAAATGAGGCACGTTTTGAAAGCTCCTTGATGTACAATAATTTGTTTCACAAGGAGGTTCTCAAAAAGATACTAATTAGCTATCAAACACTATCTTTGGCTGAAATTTCTTGTGAAAACATAGAATACCCACGTCAGCAGTTTGTATTTCGTCAATGGTAATTGCAGGTGCGGTACCAAAAACTTTCGGGTAGGAAGTTAGCTAATTCGAAGGGCGAACTAAAATATTATCAGCGGGTCACTAGAGTTCACTTCATAACTCAGGGGAAAAGTTAATAATCTTCCAAAGAGGGGCTAGCGAGCCCAAACGAGTGGCTATAGTGAGCAACCCAGTATATACCAAATTCCATGCAATATAGAACAAGATCATGCGATGCCTCAAAATTGCAAATACACACTTCCTATGCTTATTATGCAAAATGGAAAAACAAACCATATTTTCGATCTATGTCGTCTAAAATCGGCTGATGTACTGGCATGTTGTATGAACTAAGAGAGGAGAGACTTTGACGTAAGAATTGCTGAGCATGTACAATGAGTAATGCTGAGTATCACTGAGGATAGGATGAATAAAATGCAAGCAAAATGTGCATTCAGAATAACATCAGAAGCGCTAGGTCTTATCATATTCTCTTTCAGTTCTTCTAGAATGCAAAACTGAGCCTGTATGGTTAACAAGTGCACGATAGTGAAACCCTAGCTGGAACACTGCACAGCCAGTCCCGTAGCCATGGGATGGCAAATGCCACCCCTGTGCAGACGGGTCTCAGTCTTTCACCACCCCTGGGGATTTTTTGCAATTTTTTATTGCTGTTTTATCTTTGTAGCTAAGAAAAGATCTCTTGCAACTTTGGTTGAGCTCAATCTTGCATGGTCTTTGTGACATACTAGAAAGTTCGATCTTTTCCTGCACACACATTCTCTCTTTGATTGTAATAACATCAAGAATGAGATAAGTTCTCAGATTTTGCCCTATTTGATTCCTCTAGGGCAATTTCACTACCCCTGAAACACAGGCATGGGTACGGGCTTGTGCACAACTCAGCCACATTTTATAACAATTTCTGTTCCGATAAAAATGCTTTATAGAGCACAAAAATTATTTCTTCTCAATTTCTGGAGCAACTCAACCACACTTCATAACAATCTCAGGGGCATGACCCCTGGGTGTGAGGGAGAGGAAAGGGGACCTGGGGGCGACGCCCCCAGAAAATGTTTTCACCATACTCTTTTTGCTCTAAGAAAATGCCCTTTTTGAGCACAGAGATTGACCCTCTATACACGAGAAAGCTATTTAAATGAAAGAGTAAAAATGGAGAGCAGGAAAAAACGACAGAAACAAGAGTACAGGACGTACAAACGTAAGATCTCCATTAGCATTTAGAAATTTACAATAAGTTGTTGCTTACATGCAAAGCCAAAGACACAAAGAAAGCTCAACCACACAAAGAGAGATTTTTTGTATAAGTTAATGTACAGTAGCAGTCTAGAAGTATCATGTTCATACCTTGTGCATCTTCCTAATTCGCAAGTATTTGCAGTAAACAATATATTCGAAATTCAAAATTTATACCTTTCTAGAAAAGTGGGGGGCCAATGAGGGGTCAAGAAAAATTCTGGGGGCCGTAGTCCCACTGGCCCCTCGTTGAACCACCACTGATCACAAAGGAGCATAGCTCATAAAGTAGAGAATACATAGCAAATGGTGTGGTATATACGTACGAGAACTGACCCCAATCAACATTACCTTTCAGAAGTTCCACCCAAAATCCTTTCCACTATGTTCAACGAGTGCAAATTCAAGGTGATGAACGCAACGTTCCTTTGAGGCTAAAATGTGGAAAAGCCTAAAGAAAAATGCCCCTTTGCTATAAAAAAATACTTATGGGAAAAAATTAATGACAAACTCAACGATCTTAAGCAAAAAAATTTTCATAGAAATGACCAATCCTATCTATACTACTGAGTGATGTAAAGATGCTGAAATCCTGGGTCACTATTCACTCAGGCCAAAGTACAAAACCAAAAACCTAACACAGGCCACACAATCGCAACACCTGTTAGCTGTTCGTAAACTCGAATGCTTGTCAAAATGATAGTAACTGTTTTCGTAAGTTTTGCAGTCTGTTTCTTACGCACTATCTTGATGCGCTACTAACAATCGTATAGCTACTGAAAAAGCACAGGGCAAATACATACCAATAAATCATCGTGCCATAGACCAAAGGCAAGCCCTTCAGACAATGCAATAATTGAAACGTATTGATCACTTCCAAGCAAATTCGTATTTGCAAAAGCATGTTCTAGATACAAAAGAGAATTTTTGATTACATCTTTGACATTCAATATCAATAGTACTAGTCAAGTAGAACAAAGCTCCCATGAGTACAACCATTCACTAGAATAACATTTTTACTCTACAAACATTCGAGTAATATCATGCTCTAATAGCAGAAACTAATATATTCAGTTTCTTTCACATCGATCTTCATATTTTGCATGATTAAAATATGAAAAGTATATACAGACACAATTTCGATTTTTTTATAAATAGCGATCAAATCTACTGAAAAAATTTGCATACTTCTCCTATTAGCAAGCACTTTGCATACTCTCTTATACCAACTAAACGCCCCCCACTCATTAATGTTTCGATTTTTTCCAACCCCCCCGGACTTTATTAGGACCCCCCGTTTATCAATTTTATAGAAA
>WIPJ01002145.1:80887-93123 GCA_018155075.1 Cassiopea andromeda
GATATTGTAGTTCGTCTACAGAATCAATCACAGGAAGCGCTCCAAGAATTTTGGAAGACATTGTAGTCAAGTAGAGCAAAGATTCCGTGAGTACAACCATTCACTGGAATAACATTTTTACTCTACAAACATTCGAGTAATATCATGCTCTAATAGCAGAAACTAATATATTCAGTTTCTTTCACATCGATCTTCATATTTTGCATGATTAAAATATGAAAAGTGTATACAAACAAAATTTCGATTTTTGTATAAATAGCGATCAAGTCTACTGAAAAAATTTGCATACTTTTCCTATTAGCAAGCACTCTGCATACTCTCTGGTACCAAATAAACGTCCCCACTCATTAATTTTTCGATTTTTTTCCAACCCCCCGGACTTTATTAGGACCCCCCGTTTATTACTTTTAAGGAAATTGACTTTTTACCAACCCATGATTTTATTCCATTTGTTTATTAGTACTATTGACGCCCAATATTCAAGGCAAAATAGAGTGCTTCTGTATATATTTTAGCTCTATGCTTTATGACCACCTCTTTCTGTTCTCTCCATCGTTTTATAATCATTTAAGCCATTTCTCAAATTCTGACCCTCCGTTTATTCTGACGCCCCCCGTTTATTAAATTTTAGAATTTTTTCTAACTCCCCTATTTATTGGGACCCCCCGTTAATTTGACACTTGAGGGTAAGTACTCTTAGGTCCCGAATAAGCTTCCATCTTTTGTTTTCTTTGAAAAATTTTCCGACCCTCCACCGGTCTTATTGGACCCTCTTGCGTACTACATTCTCAATTTTTCTAGGAGAAATCTGCCAAGAGTTGGTACTGCAAGCTGAGTTACCCAAATGATGAATGATTGATGTGCGGCAAGATTCTGAAAAGGGTGGCCTTGCAGTGACATTTATCGTGAGTTTTTGTATTTCTGCGCGTTGGTGTACAATTAGTCCAAACTTCCAACCCCCGCTTATTTCATCTTGAGGAATTTTCCAACGCTCTCTTTATTAGGACCCCCCGCTTATTCGAAGCTTAAGACTAGGTAATATAAGGAGATCAGTGATGTGATTCATAAGTTCTACGTAAAATAAAAGTCTCAGTGTACCAAGCTGTAACGCGGGGTAGCATAGCAGTTACAGAACTTGGCCACTGTGAGGTAGGTCTATGGTTCCATCCCTTACCTTTACATACAGCAATGCTTCGAGTAGACGCCCGAGGTGTTAACTAAAGTTTTCAACTTTTTAGAGGGCTCCTACTCGAGGGGAGCGCTTGAAAGAGGGGGCCTTTAATAGAAGATGTCTTTATTGGATGCGCTCCGGTTTATCCAAATGAGTATGCATAGCATTCACCTTTTCAAGTGCAAAGTCTAGTGAAAATGAGTTTCTAATAAACTTATGCAGCGAAAAGCAACAAATATACCCTTGAGAGACAACTTTGCCAAAAGAGATCTTGAACAAACACTAAAAGTTGAAAATATTAACACAAAATAAGCAAACAACTAATGAATTGAAGCATTTCTAAATGGGAAATGTGCGAAATTGAGAAGTAAGCCACTGAGATATGATGTACGCAGCCGCATGCATCTGCATTGACCAATAAGTATCTGAATTCGTACGCATTTCTCCTTATGCGTTTACAGTGGAACCTCTATATAACGGACACGAGTGGAGCCAAACTTGTTCTCTGTTGCAGAGAGGTAGCCTCTATATGGGGATGTCTTCACTTTTGATACTGTAAAGAGTCTTTTTATAAAAATTTTGGAATACAGTATGAATAGAAGACATGCTTTGCTAAAACAGAAGTCGAAGAAGGAGAAAATTTCTCTTAGACCATGCTATTTAAAACGTCAACATCTTATGTCCTCTATGAACAGGCTTCTCTTAATGAAAATGCCTTTTCTGGGCAGATAAGGCTGCTCATTGTCAGTTGTAATGATGTTTCTGGTGCAAAGAGGCTGATTCTACAAAGAAATGACCATACCTAAATTTTGGACTCAAATATTTGTCTGTCGTTTGAAGGCATCCGTTTTACAGAGATTTCTTTTTAGTAAGCAATGTCGGGGAAGGGCCGTAGGGCCTATAAAAAAGCCCCGACAAAGGAAAAGCTGAGAAAATGGGGAAGTTTAAGTAGAGAGGGAGATAAGATCAAGTTTGTTCATGTTAGATTTAAAAGATGAAAAATTGTAGCATTCAGGGAAAGTAGTGGGTGGCAATGAGTTCCACAGTTGAGAAGTTCTAGGAATGAAAGATGATTTGTGAGCTAGAGTTCGTGGATTAGGTAGTGTAACTTGGATAGGGTCATTTGACGCAGCTAACTGTACATCATCATAAAATCAAACTAGTGAAAAATATTTTTGCTCTTTCCATTGTAGCAGAAATGTCTCGTTAGATTATAAAACCTAGGACAAAAAACGAACATAAAAATTCAAACCTATGTTCCACTGCATTCCCCTTGGCATCTCGAAAAAGAGGGGACTGTACAAATATGGAACATGAGATGAGTCTTCCAACACTTGGTAGTTCCACATTTTCCCAACAGACTGATATTGATGTCGTGTGCTGATAAGCAACTTTCGTGACAAACTCGTACTTTGTCCCGGTTGCATCCAATACAACGATAGTCCATTGTAAATCAAGGTATCTAGCTCAAAAAAACACTAAATTAAATGTGTGATTTTTAATTTATTATGCTGTTATCTATTTATTTATTTTTATTGAAGTGTTTAGGTAAGGTATCCCTTCAGCCCAGTGGTGCCGTCCCAAAACTGTAAGAAGGGGGGCTGTGTTGTAGAAATTTAGATTCTAGGGAAACACTAATTCTGAATGCAGATATTCTTCATTTCTAGATAGAAAACAGCAGATGAAATCACTTATATCGATGTAAGATCTTTCAATACCTCCTCCATCTGTGTCAGTTAACATAGTACCCAGAAGAAGAAAATATAGCCCAATCACTCCTTAAGGAGCAGACTACCTACTTCAGCACCTCTGGTAGTTTCTCTGGTAAACCAGAATATCGATTTTTCCTCTTCAAAAGAACGTCAGTATTCCTTTTTCTAAACTTCTTTAAACTACAAAGTCAAAAAAAAGTGAAAATTTAGACACAAAACCGGGGATTCAGTATTGAAGATCAAGACTAATACATCAATTTTTTTGAATGCTGACTTTGATTTTAATGCTGAGATCTTATCAAATCACATTATGAAAACAATTTAATGCAAATCATATGGTCCTATTTTTAGGCATCCATTGAGAATTGGGGCGTAGCCTAAAGTTCATTATATCATGATACAAAGGCTGCATTTAAACGATATTTGATGAACATCATAGAAATCTAACGAAATATATTTATTCTATAGCAATTCACAAAACAAATACTGAATATAATCTGTACCAGGTCCGTTATTTGCCTATTGAGATCTCTAAATACACGCCTCCACAAAAATGCTATCGCAGGCTAGATAAGTATTGTTGTTATGCCAATAGTTCAGGTATCTACCATAATATTGCTTCCGCTTTCCACTTCGTGAATCTGTTTGGTTTTTTGGCTTCAATAGATATTTTCTGTACAATGGATGGCAGCCGTCTGAATTGAATACGCCAAAGTTCACTGGTAGAAAGGTTGTTATTATTGCTTCAAATAATATGCTGACGTATCAAGAAAGCATCTAAAACAACTATGGTGAAAGATAACATTTTTAACATAAAACCTTCTAGCAGAGAACAACTGTTTCGACAAGGAAATAACGATTTTGCAGCAGGAGTGGCTTCCCCGGGCTATAGGGACTATAGTGCTACTCCTAAGTTGCAGTGTCACAAGAGATAAATTTCAAACACCATTTGATCGTATACCTTCTATCAATTTCTTCCCAAACCAGTCATTTTCATGTCCTAGTTAGGTACTTGCATATCTCTGAAAAATGCCAGTCAACACATAGGACCTAAAAAGCTCACCACCCTTGCTTGAGTTCCATTCAGTTGTGGGGGAGGGGGTGAAGCCAGGCACATAACTGCAGAGGGTTCATGAAGCAATACCAAAAAAAATGAAAAATTTCAAAAAGTATTGACTTGAAGATTTAATACTCAGATAAAATTCTTGCCACCCAAGGTGATCAACATCCCCAGCCACAATCTTGGGAAAAGTAATACATGTAGTAGCTGTGAGCACAGACAGTGTCTCTACATTTCAAGACTATTTAAGTAAAGGGTCCTGTCCTAGCTAATAACTTTTTACTTGTGCAGGCACTACTGAAAATGTATGTCCCTCTCATTTTGGCATTGCTTCATACACCTTTATGTATCTGGTAGTTTAACTTCTATTTTTGCAAACATTTCAATGCCAGTAATATGACAGGTGCAACACTCTAACCAGATTTTCATGGTCTTTACATAAGAGAACCAAAATGAATGCTCATTATGGAGACAAAAAGCTATGCAAAAAATAGGCTATTCCATTTCAGACAAAAATGGAAATTTTTTTGAAGGATGAAAATAGGTAAAAATGAATCTGATAACTAACAAAAGAACTGATATGCTAAGAAGTTGATATGGTCAAATATAAGCTATCTAACATCAATAAAGGATCTTTCTATGCAACCATAGGAACTAGGAAGCAAAGGGGGCAAAGTTTTAGGTAGATTATCTCTTTGCTGCTTACAGAGTCACAATTTTCTGCTTCTGGATGTGCCCCTGAATACATGCCCCCCCACAATTCATGAATGCTTCCTACATAATAGTCCTGTAATAGTGATAAATCAGATGTCAAGCAGAATTTAGCTAGTTTAACTCTACTTACTTCTGACAGCAAGCCTCAAGCCAATGCTTGCAAATCCGTGAACACCTCAGAACATCAGATCCACTTAAATATTGTAGTATTTTTGATAGCAGCTCCAATGGCAGATCACTTAAGAGAAACAACACATAAAATTTAGCAATTGCTTTATTTTATGTTTTTGAAAGTATTATTTGAATGATTATTACAAAATTTGGCTTTGCCACAGACTTGAGGAAATAAACATAAATGTACTGGGGTCACATGTTTGAGGAAAGGAACTGCATATGTTTACATTAGCTCAAAAACTTTCAAAGCTATCAAAAGGGTGAAAATGACTTCCTTTCTTGTGAAAGCTTCTTGTGAACTAAAAATCTAGCACCACTAATATACAAAGACTTCACACAACTCAAAGCAAGAGTCAGGCTATTGCCAGATATAGCAAGCAGATGCATAGATGCAAGCAGATGTTTACTTGATATTTTTATTGTGCTTCAGGATAGCAGAATTCTTTTGGGGTGGCTTTTTGAGGTAGATGTATGGAACTTTAGGCCGTCTGTTCATCTTTCCATGTAAAAGTCTCTGCTACATTGGCTGAAAAAATGAAGGCTTACTTAGCTTTGGCAAATTACTGGCTGTATGAATGCTACAAAAATCAATTTGTGCATCAGGGAAATTTTCTAGGGGGGCGCACTTTTATAATTGACAAAAGATGCTCCTCCAACACAGAATCGAGCCTAAAGTAGGACCTCGCATTGTCGATAAAGTGCAGTATTACTTTAGTTAGCATTTTGTAAAAATGTTGCCAAGGGCATATGCATCCCCTGGCTGGCTCCCTGTCCAGCGTACCACTACTGTCTAAATAACTACTGTATAAGGACTTGCTCAATGTTGTGAATATCAAGTGCAACCACTAATGCGAGAAACTTATGGCTTGTTACGCAAAAGAAAGCTACAAAATAAATGCTCTGCAAAATACTGTAAATACTAGTAGATGACCTAAGTTATCCAAGTTGCAGACGAAGATATGCATAATTGTAACTTTTTTAGAAACAGTTATATATCGTAACAGATTTGATGCTAAGAAGATAAGTATAGACTACCAGATCTAAGTAAATCGTAGCATAACTTCAAGGGCTACATTCCATTCGTTTGACGAAGCAATTTCGTCGTAGCTATTGGGCGCCATGTTATTACCTCCTTCTCATTTTCCTCCACACCTGTCAATTGTTTGTTTTTTGTATCCCGGACAACACTCTATGGTATTTACCTACAACGAAGCGTTGCTGAGGAGATATTTCATTCATATTAAACAGGAAATACAACACTTTATGAAGAATGACGCAAATGGAATTCAATTCTATCCATAGATGATAATCTTTGTCGTCTTCGTATTGACTGTGCAACAGCCTTTCTCTATATTTCGAAACATAAAACAGCACTCTAAATTAAATTCACTTTACATTAAGAAACGGAAATGTGATAGGGAATCAGGGGAAGCACAAAAATGTGCAAGAAGTACCTAATAATATGCTGTATCATTATTTCATTAAAGTTAATTTGCAGGCTCAAACGTTAAACGGATGGGGGCATTACCATTCGGTCAACGATCACCTGGGTCTGGGGTTTCCCTCAGCCACAATCATAACCAGGATGGGGTAGCACGTAAACATGGGTTTTCAAATTGTACCCCTGGATTTTTCTTGGATATCAATCCATTGACCCAACTATTTCTATTGCATGGTTAGGAAAAAATTCAAGCCCCTGGTTCACCCCCACTTGCAGCATCATTTCCTTCAGTACGTTGTCTCTAAATGTCCCACAACGATAAGGCGTTGCTTCCACTATAGCAGAAGCTCCAATTGCACCCGCAAACATTATATACACACTTTTCTTGTGGACGTCAGCAGCGTCACGCCCCCCCCCAATATTTCTGAATTTCAAGAAAGTTGGTCAAAAATTCAGCCACGCTGCACGAGAGTTGGCCACAGTGTTTTCAGTAACCTTCTTATCTTGTTAGCAAGAGTAGTTGGTCAAATGGTCAAAACGCCCCACCCCCTATTGAAAGTGTCTCGGCACATCTATGGTGGACGTCACACTGAGACGTCAGTTCCCATACCAGGTACAAACGTCACACTGAGACGTCAGTTCTCATACCAGGTACGATTTTTTAAGTATCTCCTTAGCAACGTGTGGGCGGTGGCTCAGTTCTTTTCCAAAAAAATTCTGATAATACTTGCTTTCAAATAATCAATAATGAACAACGTAACTACGAAGTAACACAACTACTTCAGACTGACGATGTGGTTTACTAAGCCTCCGGGGCTTGTCAAATTTTCAACCTTCTAGAGGCGGGGGTAAAAGAGGGGGGCTTATTTAGAAAAGTCAATATGAACAAGCTAGAAAGGCGTTTTAAGTATATTTCAATTGTGCAACCATGAAAATCTCAATTTATAAGGACAACAACCATTTTCTAGGGGATACTGTCATCGAGTTAAGCAAGTTACAAACATCTTCAAGACTGACCTTTGCTGAAATCGATTCAAAAAGTTTGACAGAAGTCTCCACCTGGCCTTTGAGATGGTCAAATAAAACGTTACATGGACCATAATTTAATTTACATAGTATCATGCTGAAACCCAATGATATATCCACTCGGTGCATGATTAAGGGGTTTCAAAAAAAGAGAGGGGGATTGTCACATAAATTTCTAATGTGAATGGGGCTTCTTTGAGAGGAGAGACTTTTGGAGAGGGGGCAAATAGAGTATGGTACGGGACTGTATTGACCTGCACTCTAGCGTCGCAATTATAAACTAAGCGATTTTTCAGATTTTCTACCGTCATGTCATTGAGCGAGAAACATTCTGGAATGAAAGAAATCTGCAGACAAGTTTATTTATATACATCATTATCTACGAATAGTTGAGACTCCAGGCTTTAATCATTTACTAAACGACGTTCTACAAGATCACATTTTTATTTGGCGAGGATTTAACATAATTAAAATGTGTTCGAACAGCTCAGTACGTGCAAGTCCTTTTGCCCATGTGACTAACTGACAAAACAAGGCATCTATGTTTACAAATACTACCTAAGTTGAGGAAGAAAAGCAATGATAAATTGGGCGGTACATCGATCTTGTGGTACGTCTAGAGATTACAACATTGATAATGGGTTACACTTATTGTATCACCCTAAGTTTGGAGAATACTGCACATAGCAATCACACAATGGTGACAAAGTTAACTAAAATTTACTATTGCTATGGCAGTAATCTGTTTGATCAACAAGGTCATAATGCTCTGAGACAAAATTGCTAAATATAAGGATACGGAAAATGAACTCTATCTGTTAACTGCTTGGGAGATAACCCCGAGTAAGATGCGAGAGTAGCAGCCTGTTTCTAAATCGGTTTCCACAGGCATCACCATATCTTATCATCCCTAACCAAATACCGTTGCTTTTCCGTTGGTTGTAATTACCCGCAATTGAATTTCAAATCACGTTAATACACTAAGACTAGAGAATGGTATGATAGACCTGAACCTTGCTTGCATCTTAGTAAGGGCAATTATGATACATAACTGTCGATCTTGGTTCAAACAAAGCCCTTGTTCATTATACGAGTTACAAATAAATTGGCAAAATAACTCGCATGACATTAGGCTAATAATGGAAATAATCTAATAATATTTACAAAGCTTGCAATCGCACGGCTGTAAAATCTCTTCGTCTAATCTACATATGCAACAAACGGAATTCGGTCTCTATACTAGAGATACTTGGTTACTGGTAAGTTCGTATGGGCAACACAAAGTACTTTCCACAAACGCTTTCCACAGGAGAGCTATAGATCTAATGCAAAATTCATCACAATACACAACACAAGGAGTAAGGCTCTTGGGTACTGAAAGGTTCTATCACAAGAACTACATGCATATCTAATGCCTGTCGCCGCATCACGCTTTAAATCAAAATGTCACCCAGTGCTGGCCTACTTATCACTTAGTTCCAATGAAGAAAGAGGCGTTCAAAAAATGGCCTAAAATGCTGCACTAACAATGTGGAAGGGGGGCGGACGGTAGTTGCAATTAATTTGCGCACAAGTGCTCCATGCTGAGTTAAAAATTCCCCATGAAGATATTTGTGGTGTGGTGAATGAACAAGCCAATTCCACTCGCATCATCAGATGGTCTGGCATTGGTAAACCCAGACCTTCATTGATCGCTTATCTATAGAACTATGTTACCCACTAGTTGAAGCTAGGGTGTAAGATACTAAGGTGCGCGGTGGAAAGACTGTTTAGTGGAAAGCATAAGCAATGAAAAGACTAAGCAATGAAAAGATATTTTTAAATAATTCCATTACGCAACAACCGTATCAAACGAAACTTAAAAAGCAAAACGAATAAACTCCCTCTCTATTTCTACGCCCAGGAACTTTTATGGAGAGAAAAAATCTCACCGTGACGGAATCGTCTGGTAAGGTGTATGTGATACGTGCGATGCCTCTTGCCCTTGTATGAAGAAATGGTTCTCTCTGAAACCAGGATCCAAATATACATATTTTCAACAGTGACAGGTCTCTTGAATACGGGGGAACCACCATTTTCAAGTTATAAATTTTTTTTACATACGCGGTGCCGCCATGCTTGGCTGCACACACACATTTTGTTGTTATTTACTCTGTAGACACTGTAAGCACCTAGGCTATGTTTATAGCAGTTCATACTGCCGTAGGTGCATCCTCTGGATAATGTCCCTGCAATCGTTGAACACTCGCCGAATATTCTCCGTATCAACGGCGCAGGTAAAATGAGGGTAGCAGTAATGTTTTCCGTCACTAGTCGCCGTGCTGATTCGCTGGAATAAAGTAAGAATGACGTTAAATATCCTAGAGTCACTGTTTTGCTTTTGTATGAACAAATAAATAGGCAACAGGTGGAGCTGAAGTCAACCGACATCGTGGCTTCGGACCATGCCTTACTTGCGCCATAACGTGACGCAAAAGTACGTCAAGGGAAACAGTGGATATTACAGAAAAGAAGTGCTCGAATACACGTTTTTTTATAAGAAAAAAGTTTATAAGAAAATCATGAGACTCAATTTCCAAAATTGTTGTTTTTATTGGACAAAAATCTATATTTCGTCGTTATAGCATTCAAAACGTTAAAGGTGGAATTCAAATTCAAGTATACAATATTAATAACGAAAGCATGAACTATATTAGTCAGTTTATTTCAGTAACAGTTCAGAAAAATTCAAGAAAATCTCAGGCTTAACTTGGGGACAAGTTAAGAAAATTGAGGCTCAGGCAAAATGGCGATTTTCTTATAAAAAAATGTGTATAAAACTGTTCAATATTATCCAATTTTCTATTCAAAGTATTTCTACTACTTTATAATTCTTTTATCTAAACCTCATGGGGAATTCAGGCAGTCAATACTAACAATAAACTTAGAATAAGCCTAAGGAACAAGGTGTGATAGTTGATGAGAAAGGTATGGCTTAGTTATGACAAAGTAGGTTGGGAAAAACTAATACATTATTCTTTCCAACCGAAGAGTCTGAACAGTTCTAGAGGGCGTTTGCATTCAGCTCGAGTAGCAAGTGGGGAAAATCAATAAAATGAGGTGAGTGAGTTAAAAAAGAAAGAAAACAAACAGTAGAACATACCAAAAATTCATCCCTGATGAAATATTTTGCTCTCCTTACTTCCTCTTCTTCATCCTGCTCAACTTTGGCTTCAATAGGGGGAAAGAGAATTAATTTATAAACCTCTGCATCAAATGTTGCAAAACTTAATGGCACACAGGTAAAGAGCTGTATGAAGAAAAATATTAGGGAACTTCAATCCCCGAAAGGAGATAGCAAGCAACGAGTGAAAAACAGATATATATGAGGGAAGGAGTGGGGTTTGGGTCAATAACCCTGAGCAATGGAGAAATGTATTAAGATCATTCAAGCAAGGACCTAGGAAGCATTCAAAGAGTGGGGTAGCATATGCATACAGAGAGAGCATCCTCATACGCAAAAAGGCAACTATTTAGGCTGAAAGGGGCAGCAATTCATATACAAATCTGTGAGAAGTAGGGGGCACATGCGCTGGTGCCCCCCGGTTCTTGCGTCCGTACATTCAAGGTATCACGAAGATTGAACATTATTTAAAGTTCAGCCCAGTGCTTGAAACTGAAGCAGTGAAAGGTGGGGAGGAAGTATGACAATCCATTGAATCCCCATTGAGCACATCAAAAACAAATACACAATGTAAATGCACAAGTCAAAGATCACCACGATACTTTGTTCTAAGCGTGCCAAGGAATAGCTACGAAAATCTTATTTACTCAAAATTGCATTCAGTAGAGAAGCTGTCCTAATTATGAAAGGGAAATGCAATGAAAACTCACCATCTTCCGGTATACGGTAACGTGCATAGTCTGAGAAATAATCCTCAATCTTTGATTTACCAGCTAATACCTTATCTCGAAGTAAATCTTGTTTGTTGAGAAACAAAATCACGGATATTGTTTTCAGAAATCTGGAGGAAAAACATTATGGTCTAAGGTTGGAAAGAGGAGATATTGAATTACCAAATTACATAGAGAAAAATCTGGCAGCTACCTCTAGCAGCAATGGCATTAAAGAATAGCAATGCCACAACTGTTTAATTCATTTATACTAGGCAATCAACTCTGAAAATCAGCTCAATGAGAAGATAGCTGGAAACGCAATGCATTGCGATACAAGTATTTTTTATAAGAAAAAAACTATCTGGCTTCGGCCTGGATGCTTCTTAATATTTCCTCAAATCCAGCCTTAAATGCTTCTTAAATTTAAAGACTTCCAATGACAATAACAACCCAGCTTAGGCAACTGTGATGTAAGAAAAATGATGTTCAGGTTTTGTGAGTATGATTAAATTTTATTTGCAAAGACAGTTTTCGCAAGTTAATATTTGAAACTCGGCCTGCAAATGTCTTCTCAATGTTTCTTAATTCTTGCCTAATTTCAGCCTCATGTTCTCTATTGACATGTTTATCATAAAAAACCTGTATGACAGTATTCAGTTTGCAAACACTTTGACAAGATATCAGCCCAAACAAAGCGATCAGGCACTGCATAACAACTTGAAAAAAGTCTGCTTACATGGAGATAGCTCTACTAGGTTCGGCACGTTGCTTAAAAAATTAAAATGATAAATACTTTCTGTCAGTGTAGACATGGATGGCATCACTTTGAGGAAATTGAAAGAACCGTAGAACATAAAGACACTTTTATTCTACATTTGTGATGGCCACCAAAGCTAAATGAAGCGTACCCCAAGAGCGTCATTTGCACGTGCGGCAACCAGAAAAGTGACTTGGGACCATTCAAAAATTTCGTAGTGCCTTAGGAATGTAGGGGTGCACGGTCATTCTTTTGCTATAAACTGCTACGAAGGGTGGGGGGGGGGTCACAGCTCTTTTGTTATG
>WIPJ01002145.1:93268-111907 GCA_018155075.1 Cassiopea andromeda
GGGGGGGGGGGGGGGGTCACAGCTCTTTTGTTATGCAACAAAGATTTTCTTCGAAATGTATCTTTTCTTGCCATTACACCGAGGTTGAGTTTAAAATCCAATGCTTTTTGTGTATGTATGTGTTCTCTATTGCCCTAAAACATTGCTATGACCTTCGCAGACTTTTTTAAATGCCAATTGCGTCACTTCGGGAAGTTTCTTTAACTTCTGCCCTGTGATATCATTCTTTTCCCTTAGAACAATAGATTGAGTGATTTTTTGTTAAATGAAAGTAATGGGTACTATGAAACATGAGCAGATAACAAGTGGGTCTTGTGACTTGAAATGCTACGTAACAACGGGGTTGGGAAGCACTAGATTCTTTGCGATGCGTTACAAGGGGGTGGGTGGATGGTCAAAAATGGGCGACTTTTGGTGTTACGTAATTATTGACTTACCCCCTTGCCCCGTTCATGTGCAAACGCAATCATGAAGCATAAAGCTGATTGTTTGTATAGATCCCGTGCAAAGAGGTCTGCCTGCCCTGTTCACTAATCTCATCCAACCGAACCTGCTTAGTGAAAAATAGAATTTCGCTCGAGCAAGCCACGTTGGTAAACCAAAGTTCGTCTCTATGTGAACAGGTCCTGTGAAATCTTGCTTTTCACAATTACTTACAAAAACAGTACACAGTTTCCATGACAAATAAAAAAACCTGCCAGGTCCAGAATGATTCAACATACCTGTTGTTCCAGATATTTTTGAATAGCTCCAGGCTTTCGCGCAATCTGTTCTGACTTGTATCTTCCCTGAGTACAAGGTTATAACTACTGCAGGCCACGACAAAGATTATGGCAGTCACATCTAGCATTGAAAAGGATTTTAAGCGTAAAAAACGAGTGCATCAAACGATTGCAAAATTCCTTCAACACAGCATTGGCTAAGTCACCAAGGCGATGGATGAGTTCAGATGAAGATTCTCGAAGGCAAATACATTCGATGAGTATTACAAAGAATGATGGATGGCTTTTAATGTCAATCACTGTTGATCTGCGCAACAAATAAAAATTGCTCCTTCTGGAAATGCGAACTGAAACCTTCTGAACATTTTTCAATTATTCGAAACTATGTGTTATCAGTTTTTTTCGCAAAGAAAGTACACTATTTACCACCAAAACACGATTCTCCAACGAATTCTCGCAAAATTACTGGTAGAAATCGTTCGATGGTGATTCCTTTGTTAGCCAATCAAGATTTGATGTCTATGCTATACTTGATAGCTTTCTAAAAATCTTGCTTGTGTCCCTTTCCCCACAACAAAGGCAAGTACTCAGCAAAACAGTCAAAAATTGGTAACAAATTACTTATACTGTTTTGGATATGAAATTGCTGTGCAAGCTACAATAAACCGGTATATTCCTGCTTGTTGGGGACTGTGCATTATTCCAAACCTGTTGTCTTTTATCTAATACTCTGAGAACAATTGGCATTTATAATACTTTCCAATACTTATGTACAACTAGCACCAGGGGACATTTCCAAACTGGATACCTGCTACTTGCTGTAACCATTTCAAAAAGAGCGCGCCAAACTTCTCTGGCACCATTGAAAGGGGTCAAACCACTTGTTCCTCATCAATATCATGTTTTCAATTCAAAACACATGCATCGTATAAGCCTTTGTTGAGTGGCAGATTTACAATTAGGGTCACAATTATACATTAAAATCCTCCACTATCGTAAACAACTGAAAAACTTTACAAAAACTGACAGGAATTTCATAAAGTATATGCTATTCTAAGAAGTGGCTTTAAGAAGTGATATAGATATATTACTATCAGTTTCACTTCTCATGACTAATGGTAAGCTCATTGCCCTCTCCATACCCAGAGTCATACACTTTACAGAGGAACATTCAATAGCTTTGGATTACTAGACCTTAGTGTCGTATCAGGTATATTCCATAAAAATGGGCAAACTAGCACACGTCAACGACAGATCTGGTCTTATAAGCATTGTGATATGGTATTTATCGTAGGAGAATTCATGGAGTTTTCAAAGTTGCGTGTTTCAGCACAAGAATGGACAAATATGACAAAATGATCAAAATTCCAACAAATTCCTGTAAAATGTTGACAAAGAAGTGATTTTCTTAACATTTATGTTACATATTTGGCCTTCAGGTGAGTTCCCTGACACGGCAAACAAATAGAACTAGGCCATGCGTTAAAATTGCTACCCTCTTAGTCATGAAGTAGGGAACACATAACGAACGTATTACCGTTGAAACACTGAATCCATTTCCGTCTTTCATCCCTTTGGCCTCCCACATCAAACATGCTGTAAACGAGTTTTAAATTGTGAGAAATGCAACTATTATCTCTACTATGCTGAAAATCTAAATACACAATGGAAGGTTCACAAGCTTGAATAAGTAGAATATCTTAATGTAACTTTTAGTTCTTATCATTGGAGTCTCTTCAGTATTTCCTCATAATGCTGTAACCCCAGGTCCAGACAGCAAGCATTTATCAACCAAAACAAAAGATGCGAGGAGATAAATTTCACATAAAGCTATTTATGAGTGATTCTAATTGCTTTATTAAAACTTTCAAATACTTTGAACACTGTAATGTTTACTGCTATAATCTAATAATGTGACAACAAATAACTCAAAGTTCTAGTCGAAAAAGAGTCCAAAACATAAGAGACCGGAGTATTTATAAGAAAGAAAGATCATAAGGCGAGAAGCATGAAGCGTGAAGTGTGAAGCTAGAAAGCAAGAAGCGTGAAATAAGAAAGAACATAGAACAACAGAAAATGAAATTCTATAACTACAATAAACACTACAGTTATAATGTTTTTTTGAAACCGACTTACATCTGGGTTTTGAACAAATCTTACAGCATATTGCACTTAAACATAACAGATTGAAAATCTTCCACACGCTCCGTGAGAATTGCCGAAATTGCTGATTAGAACACTTCAAGAAAGTAAAACATAATGATTCGAATATCTTACTGGAAATTCACTTTGTCTACTTGAAATCTTGTTTCAATAATTCCCCGAGTTAAAATACGGCAACGGAGCAGATCCTGCAACAGAAATACAAAGTTATGCTCTCAACAATAAAGAACAATGAAAACTCTAAATCAGAGACAACAAAATTGCACACTGTAGCTACTAGATAATTGTTTGCCACTAAAAGGAACTGACTTTTAACATATTTAACTATTTACCTGATTGTTTGGACTGTAATCAGGCTTTCTTACACCATCAACTCTGTCCAGAAAGCTGAAATATTATAAGATGGGGATAGAATGAACAAAACTAACATTGAATATCATTGATAATAACAACAAGAGTATAAGGTGAGTATGGCATGGACGTGGTCCTTTATGGTTCATACAAGTCACCATTAGCTACAAAGTATGGCTCCATACAATTCGTTGAAGAAGGTGGATTCTTCAGAACACAAATCACAAAATGGCAGCCGATGCAAAGCAACAGTAAAGAAATGTTTCCCAACCATTTACACCATGTCATCTTAGAAACCTCATATATTGAAAGAATACACTATTAAGGCACAAAATCGCTGAAATTTAAGACTAACTTTAAGATTAGGCTCAAGCTTCATTAAGACTTCGAATTCTTGTGCATTTAAGTTAATATAACACGGTTTTTGGATTAACTTTTGAAGTATTGATTCAATATTTAATGTACTGTACTGTTCTTGCTTTGCTTATGATGTTTTAAGACATTGACAAAATCCGAATATATTCCTTTGATTTTCAGGCGAAGTTACAATAGTTAGACCTTAGGCACACAAGAGTAATTTAACAATTGTCTTCGGCTAACATTTATAAAAATTTCAGAATATTGAGGCCAAGCGACTGTTCTGGCATTCTTGTAAAAAAAGGAGTATATAACACTGAATTACTTCAATGATCTTGACATGAAATTCTCGACGTTCCTATCGCATGCCAGCAAAAAAAAACAAAAATATCTAGGCACTTTTGCTTTCTCCTTGTGAGATAGTTCTTCACGCGAGGTTTTATTCAAACTGGGTACTACGGGCAACACCACTCTAATTACTTTTGCAGTTAACATTTTGTAACAATTTTTGTAAACTTGTGTCTCTATATTAAGTGCAAGTCTTAAGGTTGTTATGTATTTCCATGCTCCCTCTACTTTTGTATTATAATTGTTTGCTATTGCAAATTTTATGAGAATGAAAACAAAAAATTCACTAAAATAGAAATACTGTTCAGTTCATGACGTAAACAGGATAGCCCAAGCAAGTAACGGGAGGTATTCTTCTTGAGGTTGACAACTTGCCTGTACCTCTGCACCTTGGGCGGCAAAAACTTTATCTGAGCACTTAATCTCCAGGTCTGTTGGGGGGGGCAGAACAATGCCTGATTTTTCATTTGGGGGGCATTGTCCCTCGTGCCCCATTGCAGTTGCGAGCCTGTGATAGCCTTGGATATGAACAGCTGATCAGAACTCGAAGCAACAACGGCAGGAAGCTGCTATGGTTCCCGCAAAAACAAGCAAACAATCATTTACTGACGTGAGTCAAGGTCTAACATATGCTTCGGTCTGGGCCTATGACGTAACTTTAACAATTGCCAACTTGCTTTCAAGCAAAGGCTAACTTACTCAAGCAAATGTTTACATATCTGACGTACGTGGCTTCGATAGAGCCATGCGGCAAATCAACAGGAAAGCGATACAGTTAATACGCAGATCAAAAGACAGTGATTCCAGAGTCGCTCTTCGAATTGCGGTATTACCGGTGCGAAGCATCATTCAATTCAAGTCAAAGAAATGAAGATGCTCTTTTCTGGTGGTTTTTCCGTCACTTGCCAGTAGAACACCAAAGCACGTTGAGCTACTATCATTAACACTCACTGTTCTCGATACATGGTAGAATATGCTAATTAGAGCTCATCAGCATGACGTCAACTACCCGGGGGTCAAACTTGACGAGTTGAATCACCTTTTTAAAGATAAAACTAAGGTGAATTAGAATTATCTTTTGCAAACATGAAGCTAAATTATGACCCAGAGTTCAATGTATGCCTTGCATGCCAAAATATTCAAAACTGATTCTGTGACGCTTGCAACAATAACAAAGCGTGAGATTGAAAATTTTCTTGAACAGACACTGAAACATCTGCAGTAATGTGCTTATGGGGCCCATAAATCAAGCTGACTTTCATACCTTGCTCCATGAAGAGGCACTTGAAACAGCAAACCAAAAGCAGACGTTTTAAAAATGCCTCACTCATTAGAAATTTACCCAATTTTTTGCGTATTATCTACTTTGCGCTCTAGCTACACTTATAAGCATTTTTAGAATCACTTTCTTGCATGTTTTTCAGTGCAGGGCCCCTTGAAAGTCGGCACCATAGCGGAAAGGTGACCCTATTTAGATGTCTGAGATATATGCAATATGATATAAGTTAACTATCATCATATCAATATAATAACAACGTATGAAAATGAAAAATATGAACTTTTAGTGTACGTAGAGAGCCTCCTTGCCGTGCTTTAAAATATTCCCATTATAAAAGCTTTTGCTTTACGAGTAGTGGCGTAGCTAGCGGAGTTGTAGAGGGTTTCACCACCCTCCCCCAACATTCGGTCATCTCATTAGTAAATTCAGATTCAATGACATTCGTAGGTACGACTGCATGTTTTGCTCTTAGGCAGTCAAAAGAGTGTTCAAAATGCCCTTTCCAGCATCAATGCACCCTATAAAAACATAGAGCTCTTGGCGAGAAAATGCTTCTGTCGGCAAATTCATACCTCAGTCAGTAAACTCACATCTTTATCAGTTTATGTGGTTAAATCATTGCTTTACACGCCCAGAAAAAAGATCACACGACGCCAATGTGTACAAGTTACTTGATGCTTTACAAATCAAAAACAAAACACTATAGCCAAATGTACTACTTACTATTGGGCACAATCAATCAGCTGGTATTCATTTGATCTTTCAAAACATTCCTGAACTCCCTTATCACTCCATAATATCTTCACGTGATCATAGAATTCCTAATAAAGACAAACAATTGCAACAGTCCATTTAAGGTCGACAAAAACAAGCTCTGTTTATTGGTTCTTTATGAAACTCTGAATTTATGAATAGCAAATTTCTTTTACACGTCAGTCTTCGAACTAGAACTGGTCTTGACAGTAACTTACAGAGGTTTGAAGGAAACATCAAATGATGTGCAAGGGCTAGGGGTTTTGTGTCAAAAGACACGATTGCCACAAAAAATGAACAAAAATTTCCTGCCCATTCAATTACCAAGAAGGGCAGCATCAGCCACCAAAGGCTGGGGGGGGGCTGTAGCAGTGAACACCATATAAGGACCTCACTTTTCGGTGACCATACTGATTCTCTTTTAATTTGGATTAACTTGACCCAGTTCCCCTCCCCATGGAGCCACTACCAATGACCAACCGACAAAATTCTTTGGCTCTTCGAAATTGCCTTCCCTGGGTGGCCCTAACTTCAAACAGTCAAAATTCAAGGCAAATTTAAGCAGATATTCTGCAAATAAAAACATTTTTTGTGGCTTTTAGCAGCTTACAAAGAACATGTCCAAATAGTAGAAAGAACTTGTAAACATAAAAAGTTACAGATAGACATGTAGTATACTATAACAGAATGCTAGAAACAAAATTATCAGATCATGTTATCCACACCACCATTATACAAAATTATTCCCTGACTTCTCCCTGACATAAAAACTTTTCAACAGTTTTCTTGATTTTTCCAATTTGTAACTGCCTTTTGTAAAAAATGGAAACTTTTTCCCTTTCATCAAAACAAAAACTGTATCAAATCATACCTACTATGCAAATATAAAAATAAAAGTACAAGCAGACACTATGTGTGTGTGTGTGTGTGTATATATATATATATATATATATAGTAAAGTTGGGATAAGTATAGTAAATAACACACTGATGGGTAATTGAAATCATCTTGAGTTGCATGCTGCTGAAGCCAATCCACTCTCCATTGATTGGATACATTCTCTAACTTCACTGGCGGAACAATGGTATTCATGGCACCTGTTATTGTCTGTAAGGAACAGAAATGAGCATTAGTAAGTTCTAAATAATGTTCAAAATATCTACTCAAGAAAATGCCAAGTAACCAAGTTGAAGTAATTCTCACTATAATGTTTAGACGCTAAAAACCTTAGGCACCCGTGCAATGGTAACGACGCCATTTTAATATCAATTGGTGGACAAAAACCAGAACATCCACACCTCCTCCGCAGAGTTTTAATAGCATCTACATTCCATAAATCCTGAAGAGATATTTCTTATGTACACTTTTATATCAACACAAATGGTAAATTCCTCTATAGAGTGGCGTAAGGAATACTCTGGTGGTGAAGGTAATACAGTTGAAACCAGAGACTCGCTAATGTACTCTGTAACTCTAATAAATTTCCAATTAAGCTATCAAAATAGCTGGTTCACGCCAAACCTGAACAACAAAATGCTTCACCACAAAGAGTCTATAAGGAGATAACTTGCAATAATCCATTATATCTACGTAAGATCAAGGAAAACCTCGCTATTTTTAGCATAAGAGTATACCTGTACTGATCTGACGATCATAAACAGTCTATGTCTGCCATTTGTGGTGTCTACCAAATTTTCTAAGTTAGTGGTTAAGGATGTAGATTCCAGCATTGTGCTGGTAAGTCTACGCCATTTTAAGCGAAGGATGGGCTGAGGTATCTGGACAGTTAGTTTTAAGTTGGGTAAAGGTGTTGGAAAACGAAAATTGCTGCTTATGTTCAACTTAGTTTCAAAGGAAAATGAGAAAAGCAACTGAAAAGCATTTACCATTATTCGCTAACTAGATCACGATTTATTTAATGTTGGGCTATAGAACTATTTCGAACAAGTCTTGATTAAATACGAAACTACAACACCTGATGAAACTCGGACAACACTACGTTGAAGAAATAGCCTATACTTAAAACACTACACAGGTTGTGGTTAGGAAAACTCTCAAAGACCCCCGCGTATTTGAGGTCCTGAAGGCCCCCCAGAGGTTTTCAAGAGACAAGTCCCTTTTGTATAATTATTTTAGGGAAAATGAGGCAGGGACTCCTGGTGCTACTGAATTCCCTAGGGCTCTGAGAAAATCTGCTACGATTTATTTGCTTGATTTATCTGTTTATCAGTATTACACAAGACAGGCATGCAGGGGTAACCTGTTCTTATCAAGAAAAAATTACTTCTCAATATGAGCTAAAAGTACTGCATATCTTGGTCTAAAACTATGTAATGATACTACAATTGAAATCAGAAATATCCTTGGAAAAAATTGCTTCTAAATCCAAAGCAAAGATGTATCCTGCCCAACCTATAAAATGATTAATTCTGTTACTCTTCACTCTTCCTTCTCACTTTTAAATGATCAAAGGGGGGGGGCTCTCTCCTCGATTGGTTCATCTCATCTATTGAATGTGCTCCTCCTTAGAGAACCCAACAACTCATAAGTTTGTTTTGTTAAGTGCCCATTACATTTTATGTTCGTCTATATATGTATCCAATTATTGTTAGGATATTGTACTATAGTTAAATTTTGAATATGAATATAAACTGAACTGCTAAGCTACTGATTGGGGGAACATGCATATAGAATCAATGAGCCAAATTAGCAGTACCGAACAATTCCACATGCAACTTTAGTGCAAGTTTGGGGGCTCAACTCCTTTGTCCTTACCCACTCTGGTGGGGGGGGGGAGGATATCAATGAAGCTGGAATAAGAATGGATGTCCTACAGAAACAGATTTATTAAGAAAAAATACTATAGATCAAAAATGAAACTAAATGTTGCAGTTTTTTTATAAGAGTGCCTAACACTATTCGCTGGACTTCAACATTCCTAAAGCTTTTTGGTTTTAAGCCTGAGATTATTCTTAAACTATTCTTAAGTGTCAAATATTTAACTTTGCTTGAAAATAAAGCAATTTTATCTAACTCTCGGTTGACGTCTTACTTCACCATAAAGCAACATAAAAGTGGAACAGAAGAATAAGCATTGTATCAACAGTGCAGAAATCAACCTAACAAAGCAGTATTATATATTCAGTATACAAAAATTCTAAGTCTTGCTGGTTCTTGAGCCTTGGATTATTCTCCAATTATCCTTAAATTTCAGTGGTTCTGAGCACTAATATTCTTACAATAAAAGTGTATACAAGTTTACAATTCTTTATTTTCAATTAAAATTTCCCTGATAATTGTACCTGATTAACGTGACTAGGGAGTGACACAAATAAATTCATATTGAATAAGGGTTAAATTAGAAATGTTGATCGTATTATGCATTCACGGTAGCAGGTCTTTCAGTTGCCACAATACGCTGTGAGAGAATAACATAGTTTCATAAACTGTATTTTAATCTGCATTTGTGTGGCAACGGGGATATTTTTAGACCGAATTCAAACACATCCATATTTGAGGTAACTGGTGGGACGTTTGTACAGCAACTATGGCAGGTAATAGCGTGTAACAACTATACAGAAAAAATGTGCAAATAAAACTTAATCGCATGGAACATCCATACATAAATAATTACATATGTACAGCGAGTGTCGTGGATAGCATAACGCGAGGGGCAACATCAATACTACATTAGCCAAAAATTTGAACGAAAACAGTGTGATCGCATAAACAAAAGACTATTTCCAGCACAATTCAAGTAAACGCTCTTTTTATGCTTTTCACTGAGCCTTAGTATTCTTAAATTTTTCTGGTTTTGAGCCTTAGATTATTCTTTAATTATTCTGAAATGTCAAAGGTGTAATTTGGTCTGAAAATCAAAGGATTTTAATTCAGATCTTTGCTGATGCCTTACATCATCATAAAACAAAACGAAAATGGAACAGAATAATAAATACTGTATGGATAGTGCAAAAGATAATCTACAAATAATACTGTAACTAGAATGCTCAAAAATTTTAAGTTTTGATGAAGCTTCAGCCTTGCATCATTCTTAAATTACTCCTAAATTTCAGCAATTCTGAGCCTTACTGAATAGTCTTATAAAATTTATTTTTAAAAAGCATTGTGCAGCAGTACCTTTTTTATATGCTTATACTAGACTAGTTTAAAAGCACAAGGCTGGTATGACAAATGAAACTGCAACATTTACAAAGAGAAAAGAGGGGGCAAAAGTGTGGCCTATTTGTGAAATTAAATTGCATCACATACGCTTCTACATTTCTGTGCATAGAACAATGGCTTATAAATAACAATACTTGAGTTGTATATTGTAAAATTAGCCTGAGGTAGTAAATAAAAATTTCAAAGTAAGGAAAATGTACAAGAACAAAAAAATTATTAATTGAAAAGTACCATAGCTGCACTAATATTTGGAAACTAGCTTAAACTTTGAAAAAGTGCTTCATAAGCTTGTGGGTTTACTAAGAAAATGGGCAAGAGAGAATAATAAAATTTATTTTGTGAAAATAAATGCAATTCCAATGCAGGAGGAAATGCTTAACACTGCTATCCATAGGTGTAGGAGGACTTGAAATTTAGGGGGGCTGTGACATTTCTGCCCTAATGAGTAAGACAATCTGGAGAGCAGTAAAAAATGTTGCCTGAATTTCCTATTAACCAAATGTGGCAGATTTGGAGGATGCAAAGAATGGAATACATTTTCAATAAATAGAAACTCCCAAAATACCTAATATCAGCACAAACCATTCATTTGAAGAAATAAAGTATTGACACACTATTTCTGAACATTGGTAGGCAATCAATTGAATAAGGTAAAGGCAGACATCAGTGGAGTAACCAAACATAGGTTGGGGCTCAGTAAACTCCTAAGGGCCTCCAGCTCTTCATGTTATGGAGGGGCCCCCAGAGACTTCAAGAGATAGACTTCTGTAATATTTGGTGGGAAAATGGAGCCCCAATCCTACTGAATTCCTAGGTGCCCCAAGTGCCTTGGTTATGACACTTGCAGAGATTCTTCCAGGGCCAGCTCCTAAAGTCTTCTAACAAAAAACAGCACCCCCTATCTATATCTATTAACACACATGCACTATTAGCACCCCCAGCTAGCACACAGAATCCAATTCTAAAGGACATTAGCATCCCCTGCTTTAAAGGGGCAACAAGAGTCACAAAGTACTTAGTAAACTGTTCTTACACAGCATAGAAAGCAAAAAATGAATGAGGTACTTTTAACATTTAGCAATGAATGCTAAATCACAATCAACAGATCCCTATTCTTTCTTGATAATGATCCCTAAAGCTAACTCAAAAGGAGATAACGCATTGAATGCTCTAACATACAGAATAACATTGATGGCCCCTACATTTTAATAAATTGTAAGTGTTTTCTTATAAGTATGGCTACTCCTATCAATGTTTAAACTAGTATTGCTATCAAGGTCCAGAACAGCAGGCTAAAAACATATTTTCAAGATTAATAAGCCCATTTGAATCAAATTCAAAATAGTTAAAAGGAAAACACCTAAATGTAATTCTAAGGAAATGGACCCGAATCTTGTATCAAATCAAGATCTACTACTTACAACAACATGGCAAGTACAAAATCTAGCATGAGGCACCTGTTGCTATGAAACAGAACTGTAAATAAACCAGACAATAGAAGCAGGACACAATGATTTACTGATAATTGTGCAATCAGTATTTTAGATACAGATCACAGAAACCTTTGAATGAAGTTTATGCTCTACAAATGCTATGATCTACAGTTTATAAAGGAAAAGTTACTAACACTTCCCGCTACTCTTATTAAGTCATGCAGCATGACAATTCATGGGCTACAGCAAGAATTGAGCAGGTTTAACTGTCTTTATAGGCAAGTTGACAAGAAAAGAGTGCATTTACAATGATATAAGAGATAGACATCCAGGGCGCAGAGGCTTGCAATAGTTTTTCGTTAATATAACACAAATAGTAACAAGTTGTGGGTCTAGCATGGGCAATCATACAATTTTGTCTTAAAAGTCAAAGAGAAGGAAACTGTTATTCATTAGCCTAAAATAGCTTCTGGGCAAAGACTTGCATAATAATTACTCCCTGAAAATCATATCCAAAAATAAATATTATTGTTACACACTAGTACAAAAGAAATTTTTTAACCTGAAGCAATATATTGATAGTAAAGACAAGGTTTGTGCCATGTTAAGTAGATAAAATTCAAGGACTCTTTCAGGATTTTCTAAGGACCAAAAGATAATGCTTAAAGAGTAGTTTTTGGGCATTTCCTTGACAAAAAGCAAATCATTTCCTAAATAAATCTACTGTTGAAAATTCTCTCCCCAAAAAAATTGATCAGAAATAAAGAGTTTTTAAGGAATTTTCTTCTAAAATAAAAATTTTTATGAGTTTTATATGGTCTTGAAAAAGTAAACTAATCTAAGGAGTTTTAGGGAGTTTAAGGAGTAGCACAAATTCTGAAAGAAAGCTTCCTGTGGAAAATTAGGAGTAGGCTATAAACAAATAACTTTGCTATACTCCTGATATAGTAAATCACTTTACAACCAAAACAATCTATATTAAATCCAGGGCTTCACAAAAGCTACACACCAAATGTTAAATGCTAAGTGAATACATGTTGCATGAAAACTCTTGTCATTGACTGCATAGAATGAAAGACATACTCAGAATCAGGGCAGGTGATATCAGGCCCTACCTCAACAGATATTAAAAGAAACATGAAAGCAGTGCCATAAAGCTTATATTAAACGTAACTGAAATGCAACAGATTTTCTAAGGTATTCAAACAAACAGTGCATCTGCAATCAAATGCATGGGTAGTACCATAGATACCCTGAAGAGATTCTGGACAATGAAACTAAATAATTACTTGTATAACATCAGTTTTTGCAGGGCAGCCAACACTCAAGCAAATTTCAATTAATAGCCTAAGATAGCTTGCAGAATAATACCTTTCCTACATTCCCACCAGTACACAGCTCACGGATGTGATCAAGGCATATAATAACTAATTCAATAGGCAACCCCATGTCAAAGCAATATTTATGATCAAGTTCTCTTAAATTGACTTGAACAACAACCTACAATTAGATAATTAAGTTACTGTTGGCTTTCTTTCATTGATTAAGTTCATAGCTACAGGAAGCATCAATCCATATATAGATTCTAAAATTATCTTTGATTGATAATAGGTACATTAGACTAAAAGTGCTCCAAAACTTATACAAATAACTACCATAAGATGAAATTATTGTGTTTGAAAAATATTACACAGTCCGCCAGCTTTATCTGATTGTCAGGGCTGCTTGCCTCCCCAGCTACTCATATCCACACACATTTAGTATCAAGTTAATGAGTAGTGAAATGGCGCTGTTCATACCAAGCATTATACTTTGAAGTATAACGAGTTTTCAGTAAAAAGATCATTCTGCTTCCTACATGGCAAGCATATATTTCATTGCAGAAGATTCATTAGACACTCATACAACATACTTTATAAGCTATCCGGGATAATGCGAGCAAACACATTTACTTATGATAACACGAACCTTGTAATTGATTATTCATTTCTGTTGAGACTTTGATATTGCTGACAGGGTGACTTTGCCAGCATTATAAAATGCATATTTCAATATTGCCTACTGTACTAGAATGTGGTTGGCCTAGTCTATATTTGTAGAGATAACCACAACTGTAAGACCCCTTACAAAGTAACACAATTAACGACGAAACCATGGCATATAGAAGAGAAATCCTTACGAGTATCGCTTCCTTGATATTTCTCTTGATATCTTCAATTCTCTCCCTTTTCTCCCTGCAATTGACAAAACTTTATTTACCACGGCAGCAAACGGAGAATTTTGATTTTGAAAGCAACATATTGTAATTCGCTGTAATGTCTGAAGTTCATGGCAGAGCGTTTGAATCAATTCGTGACAATTCGATTATACTTAGAAAGTGCTGCATCAAAGCTCTTAAAACGGTTTTCACAGAATATGCTCTCTCAAAATACCCAGCATATCACTTTGTACTAGAGAGGACGTATTTCACTTACTGCTCGTTGAAGCCGTCAACATGGAGAATTCTCATCTGCTTCACTATCGTACTCTTTCCACTTTCACCCGCACCTTAGAAATAAAGGTTATCGCATATCAACGTTAGGAATTATTGCTGTAAATAAAATAAATACATCATGGAACATGCAAGACAATAAATTGCTTCAAAGATTTCGAAAAAACAGCAACCTAGCAGAAGTAGTCTGTGCGTTGCTCTGTAGGCAACTTTATCCTGCTTCAGTTGTTGGTCGATTTTGTTGCTGGTTTTCTTCGCTTCGTCCGAGCTCGAGCTTCGGCAAAAACAGCAGCCCATCATGGCTCGAGCTTTTGAATTGTACCCACAATGTAACTAATGTATGTCTGATACTTATTCTGATCAGTGTCCTATATGGTTCTGGTTTGCTCGACATCAGTTCGGCATTTTTATACGTGCAAGAAACTCGAGGAAACAACAAGACAGCTACCAGCCGGCCAAGATGAAGCACAAGACGCATGCGCAAGGGTGCGGTGTTGTTAACAGGTGCATCGTGGGATACATTGCTTGACAACGGCAGACAATAACAGGACAATAGAACTTGGAAAGACAAAGGCTTAAAACCGATGAAAGCTAAAAATAGACTTGTGAAAATGATTGCCTGATGGTTGATGCTCCAAACGGATATCTATTTATTTTTCTATGCAGTCAGACAGGGACTCTGCGAGCGTTCAAAAAGCCAACAATACGGCTTGCTAGAAGCAAAACAACCTATCAACAGGTCAAAACAACCTTCAGACATAGTCAATTTTTCTACCGACGAATTGCACGCCGAATTTTGTGAAACACGAGTTTGTGTGAAACTCAATTTACATAATTGAGTCAACAACATTAGTAAACACAATCAGGCAAACCCTGGAGACAAACGTGTCGTGAATTATAATTCTAGTTTACTCCATTTTGTTTTGGCAAGTCACAAAACGCTCAGTCCTGAGACCCATTGCACGAAGTAATGTCCCATTGGCGGTTGACAACCAACATGTTATTGCGAGTCATTTGAACTGTACCTTGCAAGCAGCATTACCCAAAGGAACTGTTGTTCAGGGGCTGTGGGTGGCAATGTAGACGATACTGTCAGTACGCGTTTTCTCTTATAAAGAAAGTGGTTTAACTAGCATTCAGCTGCTAAAAGGTTAAGGAAGTTCAGTATTCGATTCTTGAGACCTAAGAAAACTTGTTAGTATGTGTGTTAGTTCGATTTATCTGTGTTCAAAATGTGATGTATATTATGCTGGCTGTCCTCTAAAAGTTTGACTTCTGCTATTTATTAAGATTATCATAATTTCAGGTGTACATAGAGCTTTTCACCTTGCTCTAACGTGCATGCACAATACATTGAAACTCAAAAACTTTTGCTAAGTGTTGATGCTGGAATCGTGAAAAGTTAAGACAGTTTCATTACTGAGCTAAAAAGACTTTCTAGTAAAAAGCGTGCAGCTATACCAGGACCAAAAAAGGATTTGCCTTAGGTCGTAGGATGTATGAAGCCATTACGTTCTACAGATGGGCGTGGCAACGAAAACTTTTTCATCGGGCCCCACCCAAGATGATTGCATAGTAGTGGCTTTGTGCATTCATCTTATATTAGCAGTGTACTTACATGTTGATCAGAAAATACCCAATCCTTTAATTGCTTTCTATGTAATGAAGGACAAGGCTGACATGACAGGGTGTTTTATTTGTACAAATATAAATTGGTAGCTGATTTGCAAGGTTTACACGTTCCTTAATAAAAGAAAAAATTTTATGAGAAGATAAAGCTCAAATGGCCAAAATCTTAAAACCACATGGCTCAGCTTCCAAACTTAAGTTTTTTGCTTGCAAAAAGTCGATATTACATCGAGTATACAAGATTAGCAAAGAAAAGGTAACCTACTTCAGCCAGTCCATTCCAGTAAAAGCTAACAAAATCGTTAAAAATGTTTTAGGCTCAATTTCAGGACAGTTAAGAAAATTTACGCTCATGCAAATAGTGGTTTTCTTATAAACAACGTGAATGCTTCCAGATCGGGCTGATAAATGTTCTCAGTGCAACCTAAATTGAAGTTCTTAGAGAACGATGATCTTTTTCCAATGACATTGATTCAAATGACAATGATTTTTTAGCATTAGACTACAAATTAGTCTTCCAGGGTTCGATCTGTGGTGAGCAGATAAAATATAGAGTATTGAAGGAAAAATATTCCAAGAAGTATTTTTGCGTGTTTTCATGACAAAAAGTAAAAATTTCCTACAGAAATCTGCCTCTGAAAATACTCACCCCAAGAATTACTGAGAAGTAAGGAATTTTTAAGTTTTGTTTCCTCAAATGCATGTATTAAAGGAGTGTCTAAGCGCCTTTAAACGCTGATTTCCATTCACCAATTTCTGGCGCGCGCGACTTTTTGCGATCGACATTTTGCGAACACATGGTGAATAACAAATTGCACTTTAGCTACACCTACGCAAAATGAGGCCTTTGAAATGCAGCAATTTGCTGCATAATAAGAATGCTTTTCAAGGGGGCAAAACAAACTCCCGGCTTGCTCTTAAAGCTAAATTAACAGCTGTTATTGTCAGAGTGGCTAGTGGCTTTTGCTTCTGACTTCTGAAAAATCCTAAATTTTCTTAAAGTAGATGGCAGCAGCTAATTTCTCTGATAATTTCCCATCTACCTATCTTCCTTGATCACTATGTATATGATATTGTTTATGTGCAAAGCGAACTTCAGACCACATTATTCCTAGCCAGACTAGTCCACAGCTACCACGCCATTGTGCAATTTCTCACTTCCTGATACTTCTATTCTTTCGATTGGCTACTACTGGCGATCTCTCAAAAAAGTCGAACAAACTTGAACTTTTTCTGGCAATCGCGAGATCATACTCACGTGCTTTTTTGTTGTAAGTACGCATGCCTAGATCCACGATCAATTGCAAAAAGTCGCGCGCGCGCCAGAAATTGCAGAATGGAAATCAGCCTTAAAACGTTGATTAAATCTAAAGAGTTTTTAAGGAATTTAAGGAATAGCACAAACGCTGTCTTCATTTTTACTACTGATGACCGTGAATTTATTGCAAAGACTTTTGCACATGAAAGTACAATTGAACTTGGTATCAAAAAGAGAAAAAGTACCAGATGAATAAAGAGAAAAGCATAAATAAATCAATGTAAAAATTGCACTACACACTGACAAAGAGCTTGACGGCATTTCTACCAAGCTTGCAAGAGCATTTGCTGCTGTTGTCTGGCAAATCTTATTGGAATATTTTCAAAAACTTCTAAGCCAAGATAAAAACACGGAGAGAGCGTATTTCAGTCAACGCTAGGAGACTGACATTAGACTGCAGAAAGCAGGAACACAATAATGGTGAAGTTATATTGTTTGAAAATATTCTTGTGAGAGCACACTCAGATCAAAATACATAAATTTGAGGACGTAATATATGCCTAGTGGCAACATGCCCCAGTCATGTGGATTCACCAGGGGCGTAACAATAGGAAGGGTGCGGGTGGCGTCACACTCCTAAAATTAAGCTTGTCGATACATTTGCCGTCCATCAATAGTGCTCCTAAAATATGATAAAACTCAAGGAAAGTCCTATTTGTCAGCAAATTGGGCTTGAACGAAGTCTGATTGTCGGCTAATTGGAGTTGTGCACCACACCAACAATATTCTCTAGCCTCGCCCCTAGGATTCACTGGGGTATGACGGCCCCTGCACACAAAGAATGAGCGAGGCTATTCAAACCAAGGTGCGCACAAAAAATAACCAGGCTTTATTTGTGCATAGTAGCTAAATATTTGGATCTATGTACTTAGAGTAATGAAACTCTTTGAGTATACTGAAAAACATACAACAATATCCCAAGGTGAAGCACGCAAATTTAATATGAATAATTATTGAGATGACAGCATCACTTGCCTTTCACAGACCCTCCATATTAAGACGCCCACCAAAACATTGGCACTCTTAGGTACCAAACCCATATGAGGATGAGGACCTAGTTTGTTCGGCAGCCAAGCCCGGTTTGCAGGAGTGAACATCAACTTTATTACTGCTATCAATCAAATACAAAAAGTCCAAATTACTGGGCCAAAATCAATAAATATTCATTTTCTTGCTGGGCTAGGGAGGGAACTACCAGGCCATTGATCCAGTATTGGGAATATTACACGATGCCCTGTTCTTAGGTATTATCTTCAAATTAAAACATACAGAAGCTACAACTGCTAACACGTTTCCAGTTCCAATTTAGAATCCCTCTTGTGATAAATAGGCGTGCAGCACAGATGCAGAAAATAACATACAAGGCAAACTACATCAACGTTCATTTTACTGATCTGGGCAGCCACTCCGCTGTTTTCTTGAGTTGTTCGTAACTCCAGTGCAATTGTTGGACTTCCTGTTGGTGCCTCTGCCTCGTTTCATCCAACTCTTGAAGTAGGTGATCATTGGTTACCACTAAAGACCTAAAGAGTATCAAATATAAGGGTTAATGGCAGCTGAACTAAACAGTATATATAATAATAAATAATATATATATAGCTATATATAGCTAT
>WIPJ01002145.1:132311-153697 GCA_018155075.1 Cassiopea andromeda
TATTGCAGTGATAGCCACTATTGCAGTGATAGCCACGATTGCAGTGATAGCCACTATTGCAGTGATAGCCACGATTGCAGTGATAGCCACTATTGCAGTGATAGCCACTATTGCAGTGATAGTCACTATTGCAGTGATAGTCACTATTGCAGATAACATCCCCTGATTTTCCCGGACTTCTCTGATTTGGTGGCAACCCTGATTGAGGTTAATATTTGATACAATTAGGAGAGCCCACATCCTGGGGGAACACTTTCTAAAAGTAATCCTGGGAGGGAGTGGATCCACTTCACACCTTCATAGCCAAGGAGGTGGACTCAGTTTCCGATACTTGCGATTCTCTCATACATGGAACAACAGAATAAAACAACATATGGAATTGAGACTATATCCTTCGTTGGAAATAGACTTTGGTCGACTTTACCAAATATAATCAAATAAGCAAGCACACTTCGTATTTTTTCAAAAGCCATATTAAATGTTGGAAGGGCGAGAACTGCAACTGTAGACTTTGCAAAATATATATGCAACAGGTTGGGTACCTAACACGACATGCATCAATTTTTACTTTACACTTGTAATATATTTTGATTTTTTAAACCAGAAGGCCTTAATTAGCAGTAATTTTGCTATCTTAATTTCATTTGCCTACTATAAATAAATTGTTGATTTGATTTGATTTGAAACAGTAGATAGCGACATTGCGCTGAGCACAGCAAATTCATGGGCCTATCAGAGCTTTCAATAATATTTACAGCAAGCGGCTGATCATGAATAGTAGGAGTCTTTGTCCCAAGGAGGGCCACCCATTATGTGTACTTTTTTACCTCATTCCAAGTCAAAGTAGACGGCAGTTTTAGCAAAAGTAGCCGGCGATAAATCGTTGGTTGCTGCCCTTTATTGAAAGCACTGTTTATGCAACACTATCTGAAAGTCATTTCTAGCTTACTTACCAAGTCCTGGTCTGTCATCTCGATTGTACGCTGGATCTCCTCTTCGTTCTGCAGCCTCTTCTTGATTCGCTCATTCTCTATTTGCACCCGTTTTAGCTGAGTGCGCACGTCTGCTAGTTCCTTATCTCTAGATTCCAATTCGAGAGCATCGCTAACTGAAAGCTTCCTGCTCTTGTTCAGGTCTCTAGATATTAACTCTCCAGCGATCTTTTGAAATTTCTTATTTGTCTGCAAAGATCCCGAGCCATTCCAGTATCTGGAAAAAATACAATAATTCATATGGTGTCGATTTCTGATCCAAATACTCTTTGGCACCAAACAGAAGGGGTACATAAGGAGGGCGTGAGCATTCTTGCTAAAAATGCATAATTTAAGGGAGGGGTTGTTAATAATTGGGAGGTCAATGCTCAATAGACAGTATGGGGACCCAAAAATTTCAAAATTATTGCAATTAGTTATTAACATAGTAAAAGTATAAGGTTAATAGTTTTCTTGACTTCCTTAGTTGTTAATATTGACCTACTTATCCTTTTTAAAACTTTGAAATCTTTAAGTTAGCAACACTGGGGGTTGGATTTTTTCAAAATAGCTTAGTTGAGGGTGCTTACTACCAGGAAATGGGTGTTCAAATTTTCAAAATCTGCAATCGGGGGCCCCCCTCTATTCGGTCCCAAAAAGAACATGGTTTTTTTATAAAAACCACTTTATAAGCAACCTAGTACTAGGCACCCTAATATTTAAGAAATGTTTAGAACTACAAAGAAAAAGCCAAGAAACTTTAGGCATGTAACATGCATACGCCTTTTCCTAGTTTAACGTAAAGCTGAACCAACATTCATTTGGACATGATATTCCTTTAGATTTTAACTCGTACTGGCGCATTTTCTTTGTTACAATACTACTGGTTTCCTACGTCGCGTTTTTTTGTACTTTTTCACTGCGAATTAGTTCAATAAATTAAGAAATTCATGAGAAGCTTTTGCAACTAGAATGTGGCAAAAATTATGACCTTTACTGCCAGGCAATGAGTTTATAAAATAAAAACGTGTAAACAGAAAAAACTGAAGGATATATAGCAACTTTCATAGACCCTCCAAAGCAACACACTTAAGGTGAGATTTAACAAACACGATCAAAAGGCCCATGCCAACTGCGTTAAGGTCTAACTTTCAGAATTAGCTGTTATGTTATTAATAATTTGGGTCGTTCAGTTGTTTGATCAATGAATTAACTGCAAATTTCGACGTAAAACAAAATGGTTTTAGAAAAATTGACTCACTTGTCAACCAATAGCAAGAGATTCCATAATAGATCGTTATTTTGATCAAAATCCAGCTCTTGGGAAACAGTTTTCGTCTGAGAAAACAAACAAAATTTACAGAGACCTTCAAAGACACACGAGAGAATGACTTCCACTGAAATTTACGAAGAACGACTTCCATCAAAAACGTACGAACAGACATTCAAGAGAAGAACGAAGAACGACTTCTATCGAAAAATGTACGAACAGACATTCAAGACAGTAAAAACGTACGAAAAAAGTACGAACGAACAGACATTCAAGAGAAGAATGAAGAACGACTTCTATCGAAATGTACGAAGAAGCTTGGAAGAGATGTACGAAATAACAACTTGCATACTAAAGTTCTTTATTTGTGAACTGACGAACACTTATTTCTCGCTCACCATATTAACAAATCCTTGTATGCGTCATAACTATAAAGATTACTGAATCCATTAAGTCAATTCAGAACGGAATACCTTACACTTTTAGAAGGAGAAACTGCGTATCGATCAGTCGTATAACGAAGAAGCGATCCTAAAGGGTTTGGCAAAACGAAGATTCAGAATTTCTGTTTAAAAGTTGGAGGCAGTGGATACCACTGTTTGAAAACTCCTGAATTTGAAATCTACTGGGAAAAAATAAAGCAATGCAAAAATACAACAATTTGCCATGTTTTATACTTTTATAGGTACATGCAAAAAACTGTAACAATTTTAGCCTACCCATACACTTAGTTTGACAGAAAAGGAAAAAAGAAAGAGAGCAAAACACTAGAGGCTATTTCCATTTCGAAATCTGTATTTACGTACGGAGATTTGGGAAAGAAAAAACAATAACAAATGGTCTAGTTAAACCTCATTAGAACTAAAAATAGAATCTACCCATTGACTTGAAGCACAATTTCACTCACTGAGCTTGTTGTTCCGGGACTAAACTTTCTCAAAATTTTGCAAGAATGTATTTAAATAAGTAATCAACCCGTTTTTAGCTCATAATCACCTATTGTTAAGCGTGGGTAAAAGTCCACGCGCACACAGTCAACCGCAGTCGTCCATACTAAATATTGCATGTATTTCATCATTTTGCCAGTAGTTACAGCCCCAATCATTCGGCGTACTTAGCGAAGAGCGCAATTAAGAAATATCCTTACGGAAAAAATGCAGGTGACTTTCGCAGAATGTATACAGCGCCCACTGTCTTTACCATTCAGCTTAATCTGAAATCTCTTTGAGAAATCCTCATTCACGTAATAATTTCTCATACAAATAACGAACACAACAAGAGAAACAAATCCAAATGACGTCATACAAATAATCCAATCAGAATGATCTACATTAACGAACAACATCGTAGAACTATGCAGCAGCATTTCGAATTATACAAATATATCAGATTTTTATAGTAACTAAGGGGTCAGCATTTATAATTTTGGGTACAGGGGGTTGCAATTGGGGAGAGCATGAAACCTTTTCAAAGGGCAACTGTGGGTATAAAATTTCTGAAAAATTTTCGAGTAGCGTGCACTTATTTCTCAATGGGCTATGAAAACTTTTTGTCATATAAAAAAGGGGTATTAAACCCTTCAACAGTTTGTAGATTCTAACCCGCCCTGGCCAGTATGCATTCTGGGAGATTTGCTCGCCACAGATTCTAGCCAAGTTCTTTCAAGCAAAAATAGTTCGCCATTTGAGCTGGGAAAAACTGGGCCAAAATTGACGTAAATGCTGATAAAACTCGCCAAAACTCGCCAAATTAAAATTGTGTCTGTAATGGTTCTTGGTCGCCACAGATCTGGCGCAAATTATAAATTACTGGCCCTTAATGTTGGGGCAGAGTTCATACACACTTTTAAAGAAAAAAAGTCCCTGACTTTCCTTGACTTTCTGAGTAAAATTTTATACTTTTTTCCCTAACCCGGGGCGTTCATAGAGCATAATTTTCCTGACCCTACTAAGTAGAAATGAAACAAAAATAATACTTTTAACAGTCTTTAACAGCGGGGTGACAGCCAGTTCCATTAGCTTAACTGAAATTAAGCATGGCTGTGTACGGTCAGACACTGGATGGGTGACCTTCAGATGAATGACCAAACAGCTCACTCCGCCGTCCTTCGGAAAGGGCGTTAAACTAGGGGTCCCATGCCTGGATGCGGCATGCATAGTAGGTCTAAATTAGCTGGAAAAGCTAGGTATAACAGCCTACTCAAAATATAGTAAACAACAACAACAGCAACAAGATCGTAAAACATGCTAGAACAAAGCACGAATATTCTTGGTCTTAAATACGATGCAAATTGTCAGCAGAATAACGAAAGACACCAAAAAGTTTGTGGGATATCAAATGTGGCTGCCTAAATTAGAGGAATATAGGTTAGAGGAAATACTGCTTATGACAACTCGTTGCAGAATATATTCAAAATATTTCTCGGACTTTCCCTGACCATCGAGATTTCTAGAAAAAATTACCTGACTCCCCCTGAACATCGATAACCCACCTAAATTTTGATGCTGTTCTCCCTGACTGACAGACCGTATGAACCCTGTGGGGAAAGGCCTTAGGCTCTACATCAAAGTCCCGACAAAGGAAAGATTAAGAAAAGAAAGAACTATTGAACAAGAAACAAGTTAGCTGGTCTAGATTTCATGTTGATGAATAAATACTTGCTTCTTTAAAGAAAGAAAACAGAGTGAGGATATGATAGTACAAAAATTGATGCTAGGAATTCAAAAGAGAATTGCATTACCTTCTGGCTGTGAGGTGGTTTTGCGTCATCGTTAAATACACGAGTTTTGAAATCGGCTGGACTGACAAACGACCTTTGACCCATGACAATCCCGTCGTCCTCTTCTACTGTTGAGTTTTTCTTGCGATAGTATGGCGCTGCATTGGCTTCTTCTCCTTCAGATCCATGTCTTCCATTGTGGGATGGCGTGTGCAGCTCGTGCGTGCGTGAAACTGTTTTCCCTGATAAGGGCAGGGTTTCTTTTGCAATACCAGACCTTTCATCTTTGAATTGCTGCCTGTGAAGCACTTTTTCATAATGACCAGAGCTCCCAAGTGACTCACTAGTTGGGTTAGGGGTGAAATACCCATTTGACACAAAAGGCTGTCTATTAAAATACATTTCGACTCTATTCTGCATAGATGCCTCTTCGGGGGGTTCTTCTCGGTGATAACTTTGCATGCTTTTATTGCTAGGTGTTGATTCTGATTCCTGACGGGTGGAATACTTTTCAGCATGGGGAGGTGCTATTCGATTTAGTTCTGTTAAAAGAAGAAACGAACAACAGAGCTGTTACATGACAATTTTGAAATTCTAAAATCACTGCACAAAGTACAAAACTCCAGTAAACAAATGACAACAATATAAAATGTACTTTCAACGGCCTGTTTATATGAAATCTATTCTATTCCGATTTTCCGATAAATACCGTGAGAGCTCTATGGAGCCTCGAAGGCTTATCTCTTTTTTGCAGTTTTAGAGCGGGGAATAATCAGTGGCGGTTTTTCAACAAAAAAAGGGGGCCAGAGACGCCAAGTTTGCGGAGCATTTTTGGAAGTACTTGCGTATCTGTAGTCGAATGCATGTCGAGTATATGTGTACTTCATAAAACAAAGTTTACAAGACAATTGAGACTCATGCAAAAAGTGGTTTTCTTATGAAAAAAGCTTATATTATGTCTTGATTCTTATAGTTTTGCCGAGAATTTGCCGGATTCGATGGCAGTTGAGAGGCACTTTGCCCCCTTAATATCCGCTACCTCAATCAATAGAGGGAGCTTATTAGAGAGGAAGACTTAGTATCAACTCAAGGTAAAAATTTAATTAAAATGTTCTTATGCGTTTCCTTCGTATTTCTTCCATTGACAAATCTGTGCTAACAACTTCGAAACTTTATTCACGCTAGTCTTCATCTTCATCTGAATAATGAGGCTCAATAGAAAATCTTGGAATATCTTCTAAACACACTTTTGCCTCTAGAACTCAATTTCATTTTAAAATCTTTACGCAGGGGGCTTTTCAGTAAAGATGCTGGTTTTCAAGGATCCCTCCATCTAAAATGCAATACTAACAACGATGGAAAAATGGTTAAAAATCATAATACATATATGAACAAATTCATAGTCTTTGATATAGGAATAAAATAAATATGAATTACAGGTTCAAAACGGAGCCTTTTTATGGTTCTTTATTGCTTAATGGCTCTTTTGAAAGCAACAAGAGAGGGCGAATTCTTAGATGTAGGTTTCAATCCATTCCACAAATGGACAGCACAGTAAGAAAACGATTTTTGAACGTTCTTTGTATACATGAACGGAATGTAGAAATCGGTATCAGAATTTCTCAGTGTGATAATATCCCTAGATGACCTTTTAGTAAATAAATTGCAAAAAGGTCAATATTTTCCTTCAAAAAGATCAATATTTCCAAGACACACAGGTAGTTCTATACATGGGCCATATTTTATACACATGATCTCATCCAGCAATATTCTCCATGCCTCAAGAACCCATTCAATAATTTACTTTCAATCACCGTAACTCAGTCCTAGTACTTCTATGATTCAGTCTGATATATTTGAAAGCACATTTAGTCTTTGAAACCAAGAGTTAAGCAAATTCTCATCTCCAAAAATAACAAATAACCGAGATAGATAAAAAAGTACAAATAGAATTCAAATCATACCATTTTTGTCGTATGTTTCAGCATAATAACTGCCTTTCTCTGCATTTTCACGGCCAAGATCAGCCTTAGACACCAGATCAATTAACGCAACATCATCGTCATCCAGAACTGATTTCATAGAAAGGAAATAATATGCATGGATATCAATCACCAAATGTAATGAGAGCAGAAATTCAGAATGCCCTACAAGCACTGCAGATGACACTCTGCAAGCAAGGTACTTTAAAAGTCAATCTACATCTGCAGCCCTCTGAATCCGAAGAAGAAGACGGCACGCAAGTCGAAGGTCGGCAAAATTTCTGACACATACTCATTTTATCCGCAACTAGCGTAATGTGCCATACCGAGCCCGTATAGGAACATTCCTTTTCATCAGTATTTCCAATTATGAGGTATCTAGTGCTTTTGGAGCTTCTATATTATTAAGCATGCCAGCATTGTTGTGAAACAAGGTCCGCATGAAGTTGCCGACGTGGGAGTGAGGTTGGCAGTGATTTAGTTCGGTATTGCCGAATGCCGACCTGAATTATGAGGGCTGCATCAGGATGATCAGCAGATTTCTCATTTGAAACTTAATAACTTTCCCTGATTTTCCTCACTAATTTAGCGGAAATCTCTGACATTTGCAGTGCCGTTCACTGCGACTCTTAAACAAGCAGCCCATACTTCCAACCAAATTCACAGCAGACTCTGCAACCTTGCATTTTCTAACACAGTCAATCTATAAAGTCCCTGATCTTTTCTAAATGTTTATTAAACTCTCTGATTTTTCCTTTATTTTCCTAACTAAATGGAGAAAATGTGTTGGCATTCTCACTCTCATTCACTGCAAACTAAAGAATCTTCCAATTTTCCAATAAAAGACAGTTAAAAGGGCATTTTTCAATCACAATAAAATATATAATTAAAAACAACTAAAAGCAATAATTTTAAATTTCAATAAGTTAGAGGTGGAGAACATTCGCTATAGAGCCACCTCTAGCTCATATATAAGTACAAGTTTTTATGTACACAGAATAGGAAGTGAAATTTCTCTTTCTGTTAGAAATGCAGCATGATGCGCGGACAATTCCATAAAAGTTTAAATGCTGAAGATTTTTAAACGAATTGCTAGCATATTTGTTTTACTCCTGTTTTATTTTCCTATTATTATAAAAATTTGTAATATCAGTAAACACTAGCAGTTGGTCCGTGCAATTATGTAACTAGACGTTTTTTTATAAGAAAAAAGTTTATAAGAAAATGAGGCTCAAATCGTCAAAATCTTAGGAAAATACTTGGAAAATCACGAAGCTCAATTTCCAAAATTAAGTGTTTGCATTGGTCAAAAATCGATATTTCGTCGTTATTGCACTCAAAATGTTAAAGATGGAATTCAAATTCAAGTGTGCAATGTTAGTAACGAATTTTTAACTCATTTTAGCCAGTTTATTTCAGAAAAAGTTAAGAAAAATTTAAGAAAATCTCAGGCTCAGTTTCGGGAAAAGGTAAGAAAATTGAGGCTCAGGAAAAATTATGGTTTTCTTATAAAAAAAGGTGTAATCAACGAATTTTAATCAAATCAACGAGATCAACGAATCAACGAATCAACGATTTAATAAAAGTAAAACTACATTGGAAATTACGTTTCATTGAATTACATTGGATTCATTCAAAAGTACGTAACTGTGGCCCCGTTTACACTATACCGGATAGCTATCGTCGCACCACGAGTATTCTATCGGATAGGGGGTACCATCTACATCATGCCAAAGCTATCCAGTACAAGACACTTCTCGAATGAGATGGAAAGTCACTTCTGTCTGTAGGCGATATGAAAGTCGCGCCATATTATTGTGACACTTTCCGGTATAGTATAACTGATCGCCCTATCCGACAGAATCATTCCATGACGCAACGCGACGATAACAATTTGTATAGGGTAAATGGGGCCTGTAATGTAACTGCAGGAGGGTGGGTGGATATGAAACAAAAGTTGATGTTGTTAGGTTTTGTTTAGATAGATTTCTGTTCTCCGTTGTAGATTTCTACTCCGTTTGGTTACTTATTCGCTTTTTAATCGTAGTGTAATATATAAAATGGTTAGCATTAACTAACCTCGAGCTATTATTCCAGCCAACCTTGAACAACGAAACAGTGCAATTTACCAAAAGTCCCTGATATTTTCTAAGCTTTTATTAAATTCCCTGACTTTTTCTGACTTCCACGACAAAACTTAAATCCCCAGACAATTCCCTGATCTCCCTGATCACTGGTCATCAAGTACACATGCATTAAGCCTAGTTTCCATATAACTCTCTAGTGCCGGCGACCCACCAGCGACATTTAATTCTTTAATGGAAACACTTCATTTCAACTGCCGGCGACCCACCGGCGACCCACCGGTGACCCACCGCAGACATCGAAGAAAAGTTGAAACTTGTTCAACTTTTTTCCATTGCGGTGCCGGCGACCTCGAGAAATTTATATAGAAACATGACTGTGATAGGTCGCCGGTGGGTCGCCAGCAGTTTCAGAAGTTCTATCGACGTCAATACTACTAGAAATGACTTTCGTCTCAGTTTAATTTAAAATTCTGTACGGAAGAGAGCTCATCGCCGGTGGGTCGCCTGTGAGTGAAAAGTATATGGAAAGATGCTTTAGTAGCAATGTCGCCGGTGGGGCGCCGGTGGGTCGTCGGTGGGTCGTCGGTGGGTCGCCGACACTAGAGAGTTATATAGAAACCAGGTTTTAGGTTGCTATGACTCCGAAACAGCGATAGGTGAAACATCCAGGAAAGAATGTCACTGGCTTAAGCTTCGCATGTGCTATCTTCATTGATGAGAAACGCATGCTTTCTTCCTCCTAAAATTCCATCTGTAGATTTATTCTACCAGCCATGCCTAACTGCTTAACATCAATAGCTTATAAGGATGCTAGTCTGCAATAATAATAAATTAAGTGTAAGATGATGAGAGTTAGGTCAAATTAGAAGACCAATCAATAACATCAATTACGTACCAGTGTGTCTTGATGCGAACTTTCGCACAATATCGGATCTTGAAGATCGTTGCATCCTGGGTAAAGATTACCAACATTCATTACCACTACTGCGACTCTTAATGCAGAGGTATTAAACATACGGTCCGCCAAGGCCTTCAATATGGCCCCCGAAGGAATTTTGAATATACTGAAACTTAGCAATATTTTGTTGCCTGTACCAGATGACATTAAAAAAGCTGATTCCCCCAGTTTTCACCATTGTCTAGCGTGCCAGATGGGAAACATCCCATGAGTTGTACACATTATAAAGTCCTTATTACCTAGCCATGGCCTCCTTCTGATTCAATAAAAATCCTTATTACCTAGTCATGGCCTACTTTTGATTCAATGGATATTGTTTCTATTTTTTCTAGTTTGATAAAAAGTTATCTTGTGACAGCAATTTCTTTCAAGTTATTGTTTAAATTCAGCCTGTCTGTGTTTCTTCAGTTTTGCTTAATTTTGGCTGATTTTTTTCTTGTAAACTTGTGTCCTATAAACAACGTATATTGCTACACTGAAAAAGGCTCTCTGACTCTTCATAGTCTGAAACTGAAGAATAAACATGCATTTACTAATTCTTCGAACCTAAAATAACACACAACATACCTTTCTGAATCGACTTTCTGCTTTATCTTTGGAGGCGATTCCTCAAACTGTGAAGCCTTGGAAAAAACAAGTCACAATCTCTTGATAGTGACAATGAATAAAAATCCGTGTTTATGGAATTAAACTATAAGAAGCAATGTTGCATTTGCAAACGTTAATATTGATTCAAATATGTATTTAATGAAATTCCCTTTAACTGGTATCTGTCTGTGCTAAAAAAAGTAGCAAGTTTTATACGAAGTAGTAAAAAGGTGCACTTCAAAAAATATAAATCTTTTTCACAGCTGACCGGCTTGAATTAGTGACTTTAACTATTTCTGATTTATTGTATACGACATATTTACAAATAGTAGATTGAACAAACATATCGTACAAAGGTGTGTAATACAACATTAAGTTATATCGATTTCAGGATATTCTAGCACTTCCCCAAGCAAAAATCCAAAACTTTTCTACAGCCAATTCGAAAAACCTACTCTCTTTTTTCAAAACTTTCCAGGTCCTAGAACATTGCATTATAAATTTCCATAACATTCCAAAACTTTCCAAAACCCGCACGGATCCTGTCCATCACAGTCCTCGTTCAAAATATACACGTTTCGTTTTATAAGAAAACCATTATTTTGCCTGAGCCTCAATTTTCTTAACTTTTCCCGAAATTGAGCCTGAGATTTTCTTAAATTTTTCTTAACTTTTACTAAAATAAACTGGCTGAAATAGTTTACAATTTCGTTACTAATATTGTAAACTTGAATTTGAATTCCATCTTTAACATTTTGGATGCAATAACGACGAAATATCGATTTTTGGCCAATAAAAACACTTAAGTTTAGAAATTGAGCCTTGTGATTTTCATAAGATTTTGATGATGTGAGCCTCATTTTCTTATAAACTTTTTCTTCTAAAACAAACGTGTAAACTTTTTAATGCGGCGTTTATTAGGGGGCGGCGTTCTTTACAAGGGTTTGGCCAAAGATGCGGCGCTTATTAGAGGGCGGCGTTCTTTACAAGGGTTTGGCCAAAGGTGTGGCGTTCTGTAGAGGGCAGCGTCCATTAGAGGCAATACGGTACCCCTACGTAAATAGTCACCAAACGTCCTTGGGACACTCACAAAATTTGCGAAAAAGCATAGTACTGTCAGAACTTAAACCATTGCACTGTGTGCACACCCCCTTCCCCCCTATAACAATGTTGCTCTGTTTCTCAGGCACTTGGCGTTATTTTGCACTTGAAATTTTTTCATTCCCGCATGCAATATTCTCGTATACCAACCTTGTTTAGGGGAGGAGGGGGCGGGTGTCAAGTAAAGAATAAATAGCTTAAGTGTCTCGGGACTTTTGACGACTATTGTACCATCTTTACAGTATGAAAATATTCCTTGGTCTAACATTTTCCCCTTAGAAGTTTTGATGACACTTGAATTTACTCCACCCCTCCACCCCTCCACCCCTCACCCCTCCACCCCCCGATCCCTAATTTAACGACTTGTTAAATCTACAAAGCAAAACCTGATCTGTGTTGAAGTGTGACAAAGCTGCCTTTCTTTCAGTATCTCGTATTGATCGATCATCTAAAAGAAATGAAAGTCAAATATGACTTACGTAGTTGAATATAAAATATTAAGGATTGTCATGCATGCCTATAGAGATCTACAACAGTTCCCAAACAGTAGACAAAGATAAAACTTCAAAAACTACAAACAATATGTATTAATAAAAGCCTGCAGCATTATAAAATTTGGTAACAGCATTTCCAATATATTTTAACATTCTAGTATTTCGTTTTTGTTTATCACAGAAATGTTTACATTCAAAATAACTATACATGAGGCCCATAGAAAGCAAACTAGGGGACAGGCGAGGCTCATATCCCCCAATAATAAACTGAGATCAAATATATAGCTTACTGATTGGCTACTACATCTATGCCCCCAATTATAAGTTTGTTGATGATGGTCTTTTATATTCTTAAAAAAAAATTCCTCCAACAGGGTTCGTGCAGGATTTTGATTAGCAAATTCAAGGGGTTTTCAAGGACTATTCAAGGACTTAACTACAACTTTTCAAGGAATATTAAATTAATAGACCTTTATGGGCATTTCATTTCTATTGAAAAAGGAAGCCCAAAATACCGAAAATTAAACATTTCTTTCATATCGCCAGTTTACTTGTACGATCTTCTTAAATCTTTTTGGATACCTCTTACAATTATTGTTTGCACTGTCTACTGCTGTGAACGAAAGCAACAGTGAAAATGCGTAAACTTCAAGGAGTGAGGTCAATTTTCAAGGAGTTTCAAGAGCCCTTGGAAAGACATTTCCAGTTCAAGGACTTTTCAAAGAGTGCCAAGTGCCTTTGAAAAGAAATTTCCAATTCAAGCACTTTTCGAGGAGTTCAAGGGCCTGCACGGACCCTGCTTGAAGCACTAAAAATAAGATAGAATATAACATTTTATTTAAAAGACAATATTGTAGCTAATGGACAATGAGTTACATTGGAATCTGGAATTAGATTTGCAATGTGGACAACCTACTTACCTAGAATTTTTAAAGTTGGAATCATGTGAATCAAAAACAATCTGTAATCAGGCTCATTTTTTGTCACTGGATTCAATCTGATATCAATCTCCTGGAAATTTAATGAAGTTTCATCAAAATGAAAATTTTTGCCCTCTCCATTCCCAATGGCAAATAAAATCTAAGCATCAGCTTAACAAATAAAATCTAGGCATTGGCATGGATACTACTATTATTATTTTGTGTTTCTTTGGCTGATACACAGTATATTGTACCAAGTTAGCCAATTATGTACTGCCTACCTATGTGAGGTATATAATTGCATAGGAATAAATAAATATTCCATGAACTAGTTTCAAAAATATTATTATTACTATTATTATAATGTTCTAATGAGCATTTCCACTAGGATTGTGGCTCTTCATCTCATGAAAAAAGGTAGGATAGGTAAATAAGTAAAAATAAGTAAGTAAAAAGAAACAAAAAATGTTTAGAGTATATACATAAAAGTCATAAAGAGTTAATTACAACACAGTATCTCTTCTTTGGCTCTTCTAAAAAGATGATTTAGTAGAGCTGAGCAAAAGATGGAAAGATTTTCAGAGTTTCTAATGTGCACTGGCAGCTTGTTTACATAGGCACTAGCTTCATTTTGAAAAGTTCCTTTAACTAGTGGTATCTGAAGTTTTAGCTCTGTGCTGCTTCATAACGTTCTTTCTGTTGATCAGATGTCTAGCTTATTTATGCCTGGCCAATTCTTATTGTGAATGGCTGTAAAGACTATCATGAAAGCTAGCACACTGATATGCATGAAAATCTAGCACATGCTTGCTAAATAGGGATACTTTAGAATCAAGGACATTTTTCCAAATACATTAATAAAAAGATTTCCAGTCAAGTGGCTTTAAATCCTCTTGAGTATTTTGCTAAAACTTGTTCTTTTACTCTGTTGTACCATTATGGAACAAGTGGCAAGTGAAGATAAACAAGAGAATTCAGATGTATTTCTTAACTCATGTGAAACACATATTTCAACAAATTAATGCTATGTGGCATCATCTGTATTAACAATTGCATCATTAAATGCATAATATATGATGATGATAATGCTTCAACAAAAATCAAGCTCAATCAAATGAAGCACTGTAGAGAATGTGTTAAACAATCTCTGCAGCCTTTAAAATTCTTCAAGTTTTACCCTCATCTTGAGAAAATCATAATCTAAGGCTTTCTCATTGAAAAGAGCATGTTATGGACAAATTATTATTATTATTTTATTTATTGTTTAATCTTATTTACTCACAATATCCATTTCAGCTATGCTAGTAACTAGATAAACTGATACAACATTGCATGAAGAAAATTAAGCTACCATACCAATAAAATAACAAATGTACTACAATAAGAAGTATTATATTGCTGGTCTTTCATGGATTTGTGTAAATTAGGGCTACTAGTGTCTTCTAGCTGAAAAGGCAAGATTTCAGCTCTATTTTAAATCATGCATGCATCTAGGCATCTCTACTGGACTGTGAGATACTATTCCAAGCGTTCGGAGCTGTATACAAAAAGATTCTTTTGGTAAGTTCTAATCTTAGTTTTTGTACATGCACATTCTTCATATTACTAGTGTTATAGTTTGATAAGGCAGATATCTCTGTGAATTTATTTTGTAAGCCTTCAGGATAAAGCAAAATTGAAATTTTAAATGTTATGACTGCTTGACCAAACACCATCAGTTCTCTCATATCTGACTATCCTGTCCAAAAATGTAAGTACTGTCATTAAGAATGTTACAGTTAGGCTACAGAGGCATAAACATATTCTGCTCACCTTTAAGTTTGCATTGTACCTTAGCTTGTAGAGCTCTTTCAAACTGGTTATGCTGTTGTAATATCTTTCATTAAACGTCAAGAAAGAATTTGGCAAGTAACAAAAATTGTACGCTATGGCAAATCTGGATAATTGTACAGCATGGTAAAGTTTGACCAAAGCAGCCCAAAAAGAGCCTAGTATATAGGTCAAGCTACTTACTTTTAAAATTTTAATCAAAAAACATGAAAAATTAAGTGCAAAAATGGATGTAGTAACTGTAGAAACATTGAGTAGACTAAAAGGATACAGGTTGAGTGTTTCGAGTAATTTCAAATGTTCTAGGCCCTGGTATCAGTAAAAATGTGAATCACAAATTGGCATTAAATATATCTTTAATGAAAGAATCTACCTAGTGAATGAGAAATGCCTAAAGCAAGCCACCAAATTGGCATTTGAAACAGATATTGTTCACAATAATTGCTAAAAAAATTGCTACTTGTAGATGCATGACCTGTCAATTCAATCAAATAAATTTGAGCTCACATCTAAAACACTAATATCATTTCGAGACAAATCCAGGTGTTTTAAGCGAGTAAATCCTTTCAGAGAATTCCCAAGGTGTACAATCTTTTCATGATAAGATCCAGGTAGAGATAAAGACTTAACATCATCTACGAAAAAACAATGGTCAATATTTGAGTTCAGATCAGTACAGCAGCAAAAAGTAATGCAAAGTTATTACCTCACTTTACTTATCATTTGCAAACAGGGATAAGGGGCCATTCACATATTACTTCACACATCACTCAAGGGGGATTTGGGGGTGTCTTTCAATTTTTGTGGCAAAGCGTGACAATGGGTGGGTGGGTTGCTTTTGTAGTGTGATGTCACAATTTTAAACAATTCATTACTTAGAACATTTGGCCTCAAAATAGCAAGTCTGGCCCTTTTCTAGAACAAACTTGGCTCCACATCTAAAAAATAATCTGGAAATTCTATTTTGATGTAACTTTGGCCATTTTCACTTTTTATTTTCACCATTTTCAATAAAAAGGCATAATAAACACACTATTAAGAAAGCAGAAAAATATTTTATTGAAATTCATAATGTGATGTCACACATTGGGGGTAGGTGGGTAGTTCTGAATTTGTGACAAAGTGTGACAGGGGGTGGGTTGGCGTCTAAAAATTCAAAAATTACTGTGACATAATTTGTGAATGGCCCTAATGCTTTAAAATCAGGGTACATACAGGATTTTGATAAGCAAATTCAAGGATTTTTCAAGAACCATTCAAGGACTAAAATAAAATGTTCACGGTGAAATCCAATATGGTGATTGGTACATTCACAGCACATGTGTGAATACACAGGAAGCCCAAAATATCAAAGACAAGACAAGTCTTGGCATGTTAGGAATTTACTGGTAGTAAATTTATAACATGCCAAGAAATGTCTTGTTTTTGATATTTTGGGCTTCCTTTGTAATCACAAATGTACTGTGAATGTACCACACTCCTTGAAATTTGTGAATGCTTACTGTCTACTTTGTTTATTGCTGCAAACAAAGTAAACAGTAAACATTTATACATTTCAAGGAGTGTGATTAATTTTCAAGTAAAATTCTCATTGTTAAGGAGTTTCATGTATGCTTGAAAAGAAATTCCAAATTCAAGCTCTTTTCAAAGAGTTCCAGGGCCTGCACAAACTGCAAGCCCTGTAAAATAAAACTGAGAAAAAACCATTCCTTCACAATTGGAAATGGTGTGCAGCACCTTTCTAGTTGCAAGTGGGACTGGCAACTACACCCAAAGACTTAAGATTCTGGATCTGGTCAAATGGAAATTAATAACTATTGATGAAAGAAAAGATTGATAATTTGACACCATTTATTCCTTTCTTTGCCAATTACTGAACCATGACAGGGTCATTCCATATGTTCCGGATTGGACACAAAGACTGTTTTCACTTGCTAGGAGGAAGTGAAGCACTACTTTTTAAATGATTGATATATGCTGGTTCTTGGTTAGCGGTAAACAAAGGATATTGTAATATACTAGAGAGGAGTTGATCAAGGGATGATATGTGATTATTCAAAATAAATGTGTTTTAGATAGGACACTTAATGGAATGGCCCTATAGCATGTAGTGCAGGTGAAACTAATGGTAGTCCCGCATACTTCTGTATGTAAGGGAGTGCCTGTTAGAGAGGACACTTATCCTGAGTTATTGGCATGAGGTAGTGTGGTCAGTTCCTTTCCTCATTGCCCTTATCTCCCTAGTGTTGCCACCAGGTACCCATTCACTGCTAGGTGGACAGTGAACAAGCATTCAGGCAAGGCCTCAAGCCAAGCTTGAACCATAGACTTTCCGCACAGGAGTCATATGCTCTAACTGCTATGCCACCTTGCCCATAGCATATAGTACAGAATTTCAAAATAATATTTGGAACTAAATGAGTGACAAATGTGTCATGTTCTGAGAAATGCTGGTTAACAAACTGCTTGTCTTTATTACACTTAGATTTTACCCTTGCCATGAACTGGATAAGCTCATAAATTATTGGCAAATGCTATATTACATCATAACTACATGGCAGTACAGAAGGTTTGAGTGGAGTGGCTGGAGAGAGTACAAAGTATGCAAATAAAATAATGTGTACAACAGTGAACTATGGACTATAACAAGAGACAAGGAATATGAGATAGATGTATCCCAAAGAAAACTCAGAAGAAGAATTCTAAAGATTTGTTATACATAAACAATAACAATGAACAGCTTTACAAAAGAATTAAAGAAAAGAAACATCTTCAAAAAAGGCCTTTGATGAATTTGAAAGAAAAGTTAAAAGACTGTCTTTAACAACTGAACAAGACTGACCAGTGTCTGTATCAAGAAAACATCCCTGACAGCAGCAGACTGAAAACTCTGGCGATATCTGACTAAATATGAAGTCACAATGCTAATTAACAGCTACTGGTGTAAAAGAAGAAGATATGCAGAGCTTATTAATCTGAGCAAGCCTGTTAATCACCACTCACAGGCACCAAATAGCACACTTCAAATTCTGCAGGCACTCTAATTCAAATCTGTACCTAACCACTTGCTAAATTCCATATTTTTTGCTGGCACAGTTTACTTCAGATCTGTGCTCACAGGCATAGAATGCTTTTCATAAGGCCTGACAATTTGGCAAGAAATGTTGAGATTTTGTTAAACCAAAAAGTGTTATGCGTTTAACCAAAAAAATTATAAATGAGACTCTCCATGCTCCATACATCCAAACAAGCTTGTTTAGAGATTAATAAGACAATGAAACAACAGACTACAGAGGCACTTTTAGCCTACAAAATCTCAGAGGGGCATGACCCCTGGGCAGTGGTGAGTGAGATAGGGGTCTGTGGGCAGTTCCTGGAAAATGCTTTGACCATATTCTTTAAATCCGAGGTAAATTCCTTTTTAGAGCATAAAAAAGCTGCATAAATTAGAGAGCAACAGCATGAGTGAAAGCACAGTTTCAATTTAGAAGTATCATATCCATTAGATCTATATTTTCTACTTCTTGGTTGTTTGCAATGACATTATAACTTAAAAATTCAAAAAAATTAGACTTTCCTAGATATGTTTTGGAGTCAGAGAAGGAGCCAAGATAATCTCTGGGGTCTATACCCCTCACCTCCCTGGAATCATCACTGTGAAGTAGCCCAAGTAGAGATTCTACTGAGAATCTTTCATGCACAGTCATAGTGGATTTTCAAAATCATTTTGCATTTCAAAGCAGCTGAGAAAGTATTTCCCATTACTCCATTATACTCTACATGGCTATAACTTAGGCTCCTTGAAAAAACATTAGTTCATCATCCTTCTTCAAAAATTTCTAAATATGGGTGAGCACTTTTTCTTACTGTCTGTGCAGGGAATGACAATCTGGCATGCTTGGAGTGATTGTATAATTCCTTATCACAGTAATTAAACACTATATTGACACTACACACTTTTATCTTTTAAGAATAAAACTTATGAGAATATTAAGGCTCAGCATCACTGAAATTTCAGAATAATTAGAAAATAATACAAGGCTCAAGCTTCATCAAGACTTGGAACTTTTGTGTATTTGAGCTGTTATAGTGCTTTTTAGATCAATGTTTGGACAGTCAATACAATATTTATTATTTCTGGTCCTTTTTTGATTTGTTTTTTGATTAATTATGACATCAACAAAGATTTCAACATATTTCTTTCATTTTCAGGCCAAGCGACACCTTTGGCACTTAACAATAATGTAAGAATAATCTTAGCCTCAAAACCAGAAAAATTTAAGCATATTGAGGCTCGGAAAAAAGTTAGGTATTATTATAAAAGTGTGTAGATACCGTTATGGGGGTGCTATACGCCCTCGTAGAAGATAGAAAAAGTGTGTATTGCTCACACCCTGACTTCTTTGTTAATTGACAACTGAGAAAAGTGAATGCAGCCATCGCACTGACACAAAACAACGTCTAATTGCAAATGCGATATTATCAAAACAAACATGAAAAAAAGTTAAGAAATTAAAGAAGAAATTGACACGGCAAGAAAAACTGACGCATGGGGGGATAACAAACTAATGTTCTTCTACGAAGCTTTACTGTCAAATGTATTATTTTGGAGCACTGGAAAATAATTTCTCAACTTCTTTAGAATTCAAAATTTCAAGAAGAAAAAATACCAGCAGCAGACAAGCTACAAACAATACTGAAAGTATATCCCGCTCCTAAATGCACAATGTCACAATGGCCAACAGACTGATTTCCTAGATAATATTGCAGAACCAACATCATTAAAGAGCGCGCCCTCTTGACCCCCCGCTATCAACACCTTCTCAAAGCTAATAAGTTTTTGATCTTATCACCAACGACTATTGTCGAACGAATGAAGTGCGGTTTTACCAAAAATCAGTAGGTGAGTCTACTATTACCGAAGTACTAAAGTGAAATCAACGTCCAATTACCTAGATTGTCGTGCTTTAGATTCACTCTCTCGCAAATCCATCTTTCCGTAACAGTCAGCGCCATTTTCAAATTTTGAAGCGGGAAATTTTGTCCGTTAGTTACTAGTGATGTAATTGGTTGACACTTGTAAAAATCTCAAATCGAGGCCCACATATCCCCGTTGAAAGACATCTTTCCGTACACGCTTCCAGTACTGAAACTTTCTCGACATTTTCATGTTTCCAGTATCAAAACTTTCTTAAAATTTTAAGCAAAGCTTTTAACTTCAGATGCATTACACATACACATTCAATCAATCAACAGTTTCCTCTGCTCGAAGCAGGTCGAATATCAAGGAGCGCCAATTCTTTCTATCTAAGGTCTTTCTCACACACTGATAATACTTCTGTTCTGTCCATTCTTTAATATCATCTGTCCACTTTCTTCTGGGCCTGCCTCTTCCTCTCTTTCCGTTCATTTTCCCTTCCATAAATAATCTCTGCCAGCTCTGTTCTCTCACTACATGCCCAAAGTACTTTAATTTTCTTTCTTTTGCAATTCTTGTTAATGATCTTTCTGTACCAGCTAATTGTAACACTTCTTTATTGGTTTTATAATCAGTCCAAGGTATCTTTAACAATCTTCTTAACGTCCACATTTCAAAAGCTTCAATTTTCTTGATTGATGTTTTGCTGAGAGTCCAGGTTTCGCATCCATATAGTAATGTTGACCATACATAGCATTTTATCAGTTTTATCCTTGTGCACAGTTTGATGTTTCTAGATGTTAAAACTGTCTTTAGCTTTGTAAAAGCTGTCCTTGCCATTCCAATTCTTCTGCGGATTTCCTTTTCGCATATTCCATTATCTGTTAATAACGAACCCAGATAAACCATTTCAGAAACTTGTTCAATAGACCTTCCTTGTATCATGATGTTAACTTTTGGTGCTTGTATTTGCTTACTAATTACCATCGCCTTTGTTTTGACTACATTCATTTCCATGCCATAAGGTTTTCCGGTCTCATTGACTTTGTCCACTAAACTTTGCAGATCTTTACTAGAAAAAGTGAACAAAACAGTATTGTCTGCATATCTAAAATTGTTTATATTTACTCCTCCTATTGTTATTCCAGTCATATTCTCTACTTCTCTGAAAATTTTCTCTGTATATAGATTAAAAAGCATTGGTGAGAGCACACATCCTTGTCTGACCCCTTTCTTTATTTCAAACTCTGCTGTTATACTTTTTCCTGTTCGTATCACTGCTCGTTGTTCCCAATACAGTTCTGTTATAATTTGTAATTCTTTGTTAGGTATTCCCAACTCTGCAAGACATTCAATCATCATATGGTGTTTAACTTTGTCAAATGCCTTTGTATAATCTATAAAGCAAATATATACATCTTGGTTAATCTCTAATGCTTTCTCACATAGCACTCTGAAGTTAAATATTCCATCCCTTGTTCCCATTCCTGATCTAAAACCACTCTGCAGATGACTTATTTCTTCTTCAATTCTTCTTACAATTCTCTT
>WIPJ01002145.1:179056-193558 GCA_018155075.1 Cassiopea andromeda
CACCTCTCGTGAAAATTGCTAATAGTAGAGAAGTATACAAATTCATGAACAAACAACGACCCTTTGATACGACGTATAAATGGGGGCAACAACCGAACTTCAAAGGTGTTTGTCAGAAAACTTGTCAACACAACATCCCTAAATTTCGTCGGAATTTGTCCGGGTTTCGCCCCTTCACTGCCAAATCGTAGCTACGCCACTGGTATGTATGTATGTATGTATGCGTGCATGTATTTGCGTATGAGTTTTAGGCTGTTATTTAAGCCAATTCCTTCTCACCTTTGGTTGCTCGGTCTTAGCAGCAAACAAGTTGTTATCAGAGAAACCACGCTGCTGGTTATTTACACCCATTGCATCCTTATCTTCAGTCTTGAAGGCCCTGTTGTACCTAGATACATCTATCTCTTTACCGTCAAGATCAAGAACTTTGTTACCATCTATTGTCTTGTCAAAAATTTTCCCCGGATAGTTGTCCTTCCCAGGGATTTCTGCCATAATGACGTCAAGTAAGCTTCCCTTATACCCTCTTTTTATCTGTTTGTTTGGAATGTCCCGCTTCAGGCTGAAACGAGCTGCTCTTGAGCTTGCGTATTTTTCAAGTGTTTGCTTTGATTTCATCCTTGTTTTCAAGTCATCGACAAGAACGACATGAGAGAGGGGAACTTCTTGCTTGATTGGATGACACATAATGCGATAATTCCACTGTGCGAATACTGGAATGGTGTCGTTTATGAACTCCATGATTGTGGTTGGTAGGTACGCAAGGTTTTCAAGACGGCTTTTTGTTCCTATTATGGCGCAAAAGTGATAAATTCAGCAAAAAAGCTTCAGAAAGATGAATTTTTCTAGGTACTGTTCTGCTCATATCAATATCTGCAACTGGTCAAATTTTAGATTCTATAATGCATTTGGACTTCCAACAACATGTAAAAGGGTAATTCTCCTTAAAAGAAAATACTATGAATGTTTTCAACACATCTTCTGATACATACAGGGGGGGTAGTTTTTGGTGAGAATGAATACATCTCCCTGCAACTTTGAAAAGAGCACCTTTTCTACAAGACAAATTCTACTTCTGAACAGCAATTTTCCTGCTGAAGAATATAAACGTTCTTATGAAAATTTTTACCTGGTAAATTTCTCTGTCCCCCCTATGGTCCCTCTTCCCTGACATCCCACATGTAGTGACGACGCAGGATACAAACAAGTACATCCAAGTAAGTAAGAAAAGGTAAAGGTAGTCCCGTATACTTTCGTACGTAGGGGGAGTGCCTGTTAGAGAGGGCACGTATCCTGAGCCATCGGCATGGGAGGTAGGGTGGCCAGTTCCTTTCCTCGCCGCCTTTATCTCCCCAGTGTTCCCACTGGGTACCCGTTGGCTGCTGGGTGGGCAGTGAGCGAGCATTCAGTCAGGGCATCGAGTCGGGCTCGAACCGTAGACCTTCGGTACGGGGGGCATGCGCTCTAACCACTATGCTATTTCACCCAAGTAAATAAGAGCACGTATGAAAACTCTCTGATCCATACATTTGGATATATACACGGAGATGCGCACACGGGTATTTACAATGGATGCCTGCGTACATAGGAGTTACTCCACAGGAGTATATACAACCGTATTAGCATAAATACATGGATACATACAGGTACAACGAAGCACAGTGTATTCATACCTGTATACGATGTGTATCTTACACGTTCTTGCAAGTCAAACCAACCATTCGCATCAATGAAGTGTCTGTCACTTTCGAAGGGCTCATCAATCTTGTCACCATTAGCCTTCGTCCATGCGCCCTCCAAGTAACACATAAGAGGCTGGAAGTACTTTCTGTAATCATACTTGGAATGGTCGCTGTTTTTCCATGCTTCGAAGTAGTTGTATAGCTCTTTGATCTGGTCGTCAGTTGTGTTCTGGTTTCTTACTGAAGGCGGCACTTCAGGGAATGGGATATCTTCCGTTTTTCCATATTCCTTACTGGTTCTGTGTGGCATTCTCAGTTTGTAATCATTATGACGCGTTCTGAACTCTATACCATTGATTGCAGCTATGAACTCACCCATCCCAACTAGCCGAATGTAATTGGAGTGATCATGGATCGCAGCCACAGAACGTCCAACGTGGCTTGGTGTCTTGTAATTATCTGTTGAGGAGCTTTTATATCGTATTTGTTTTAGGCCGGAGTTGCCATCAGTTCTTCGTGTTTCTTCGACGAAGAACTGTTGTAGCATCATCTGACGTGTAGCACTTGCCAAGTTCTTTTGCAAGAATTCGACTTTTTTCTCCAGAGAGCTCTCGTCTGCGCCCATGGCACTGGCAAAAGCCATGCAGAGCAACACAAGAATGTATGCTGACTAAAAATGAAACAAAATAGTGGAATTGGAGCCTCAGTAGCGTCTATAGAAACCTATCACAGAAAGAGTGAATTTGATGTCCAAGCCTTTGCAAAAGCTTTTGCTTAAAGTGCTTAGGGGCAGCTCATTACTTGTGCCTCAGGTTGGAGTGGAAGAGAAATAGGTTGGGTAAATGATTTCTCAGGCAGCTTTAAGGTTGGGTGTATCATTTTTTTTGTCTTACAAAGATTGGGTAGCATACTTTTAATAGCTCTATATTGGTTGGGTAGCTATTATATTTATAGTGCACACGGTTGGGTAGCAAAAATAATTACCTAAACAATCTTTCTCTTCAGTCCCAGCCTGAGGCATAAATAATGGACGGTCCCTTATGAGCATCTCTACCCACCTAACAGTGATAGGGGACCTCTTGAAAACAAAGACACATTTCATTGTTGGATCAGGTGTGCCACACGATCTGTGCTAGGTCCTTTACTTTTCAATATTTTCATTAATGATATCTTCTATGAGCTATGACTAGGAACTAATGGCAACGAAGAAAGTAACTGGTTATCCCACTACTGGCCCAGCATAATTTTCTCTTTATCAAGCACTCCTCACCATGTACAACAGTACACGAGGCCCATTTTATGCAGAAGGACCTGGAATGCGAGTTTCATAATTAGACTGAATATCCATTACAGCGTAATCTTACAGTTCAGAAGACACGGAAGAATAAGCTCTTATTTGCTAAGTAAAATGAGCCAATCTGAGTGAGTAGACGATAATGATAGCTGTATGGTGAACACTGTGGGTGGCAATCGCGATTGAGACGTTATATAGTTCGCTGAGTACACTTCTAAAGCCCCTAAAAGAAGATAGATTACATAAAATTGAAATAGCAGATTATAATAAAGAAATAAAACCTTTATTAGAACATGTGTATTTGTGCTGTCTGTTGCCCTACCTCATCTTCACAACTACTGCGAGAAGCGTTTCCTTGTTTATTTATTGGCTTGTATGTAGTTTGTGAGTGTATTTTAATTTATGTTGTACTAATATAGTGTTGTACATGGCCTTTTTTAAAAAGCAGTTACTACTGGGGGCAAATCCCTAGAAAGGGAGCATGCTACTTTACAAATCAAAGAAAATGTTTGAGGACTGGGAGAACTTTTTGAGAAAATCCCTTTAAAGATGCTTTTAAAAGGATCTATCTCATTTTCTAATAGCAATTTTAAATATTTGATAAAAGCAAATACGTGTAAATCAGAGTCTAAGCGAAAACCATTTATTAGCTCTATTGGCAAGTAGTTTAATGTCTCTAGTTGCTGTAAGAAGTGAAAGAAAAGGGATCAAGGGGCAACGCCCCCAGGAAAATTTTTGTTGCAGTGCATTGTACCTTGACTTAAAATGCATCTCCCAATATCATGCTTGCCATTAGGGGTAAAGACCTAAAATTCTAATGCATCTGTTTTTTACAAGAGGCATTCTTCAAGATGGCTTAGAAAATATTCCCATATGTCATATTTACCACTTTCTGCCACAATTTGAGTCACGGCTGATTTATTCAATAGCCATTTTTTCAGTTCTAATGTAAAGCTTTTGAAAAAAGGGATGAGTTCTGGGGGAGAACTCCATTTACTAGGGGGGCAATTTCGAGAACTAAGGCGGCATTTGCCCCCTGAGTTTGCATGTTAAAAAAGGTCCTGGTGCTGTAGGTAATTCGTCTGTCACGCAATACAGTTCCTTTTCCAAAATGAGTGGGCATTATATTGAGCATTTCCTATATAACTTTAAATATTAGAGCATTCATAAAACATTGGTAGTCTATAGAGTTGAGAAGAAGAATACAGACACACAATGTGCATTCTCTTGCGTCTCAGTCTTGGAATACTAACCATGCTACACATCTGTGTGAGCATTTTATTTGGAAAAAGGATTTTTAAAAAATACCTTCATCTTGTCTTGACTTCAAGTAGATACCCTGATCCAGCATGAACTAGATTTACATGTGTCGTTAACCTTATTTATCTGATTTGTTTGGAACAATAATTACTTAGGTGTAATTGCAAACTGCAAGAGGAATAACACTATTGAACAAACATCTCTAAATGTTTAATACATTTAGAGTTCTCAGCTGCCATTATCAGTTATTACTATTTGAGGCAAAGTAAACAGTGAATAGCAAGGCAGTATGCTTGAAACTGTGATGCTTACAAAGGTGGTTTGAGACTTGTGTAAACAGGTAGAGCAGAATAACGACATTCTAGCTAGCTTTTGCAAACAATGGTAAATAAGTAAATTTGTACGAGTATCAAAAGTATAGGCAAAGCTGAAGCAACACTGAACAGTATTTTATTGTCAAAATCTTGCCATACAGGTTACCTAGGCTACAAGACATCTTACACCTCTGTTATTCTTGTTTAATTGGCTCTCACATTGGAAAAAAACCACTCCAAGAACCAATAATATGCTTCTAATATCCACTAAATTAACTTGAGTTGGACACCTCAATAGCACGTTTTGGCAAACACACCCAGTAAGGGAGAGCAACGTCATCTCAGGAAACTATCAATGGAAAACTGCTGTGTAGTAAAAGCTTCGTATAAAAGGAAGTTGTACCAAAAGAAATCATGAAAAAGAATGTTACTTTATCAAAATTGTTTCTCAACTTTAACCAGAATTTACTGATTTGATCTAGCTAACTAAAAATAAATAATTTCATAATTAGCGCCAGTCCATTAGACTGTGGTTTCTCTTATAGAATTGCTCTGAACTTCTATTCATTTCATAATGGATTTCTACATTCATGCCCCCTCCCCCAATCCAGTTCAGCTCTCTGCGGTACTGAACAGCATTCGTTAGGACCATGTGAGGATGTAATCATAGTATATTAATCAACGCTGAAACTAGATTTTGCTGACTATTTAGACCTCTTTTAGTGACGCTCTATACTCTAAACAAAGAAGAACTAGTGTCATCATAGTACCAAACAAGCTTCCTTACAACCTCTCATCTTCCTTTTATTTGGAGTTTTTCACTTAAGGCTGAAGCAAGCTGCTCTTCATATTCAGCCACAAAACCACGACATTGCCCGCCCTTGGCCGCCCATAATTTTGAATCTTGATCATCTAGTATCTTGCTATCGTCTTTTCTATGTTAAAGATTATAGATTGATGCTTTCTAATTTCAATTAAGTATTGTTTGCAAGGGACACTCTTCTGTATTTTAGGGAACGTAATTGTGAATACTTTTTTGAGGGTAAGCCTCCAGACACCGTTGCAGTCTTTATGGCGCTATTGGCAACATTCAGTGATGTGCCGAGATACCTTCTGATGGGGGGGGGTTTGAGTAATTTACCAACTATTGTTACTAAAAACAAATAAAGGTCACAGAAAATACTATGACCAGCCCCTTTGCAGCATGGCCGACTTTTGACCAACTTTCTTACACATTTGAACATATTGCGAGGTGTGACGCTCCCCCCCACACCATCGGCACATTCCTGGTTACATTATAGCCAATGCAGTAGACGTAGTGATCGAAACATTTCTGACCGGAGCCCTCAAGCTCCTTCCTTCCCCTGTGTTCTCAATAGACATCCTCTTTGCATTTAGGTGTGGCTGTTACACCCATCTGGTCTGATTGCATTATTTCTATGGTTACACTATTTCTATGGTTACACTATTTCTATGGTTACACTATTTCTATGGTTACACTATTTCTATGATTACACTCATCCCTTTTGAAAATTGGCTTCGTGACTGCTGATATTACGTATTTTTATGTGCTTCTTTGCATTTCATTCTTGCTTTCAAATCATTGACATAAAACTACATGAGAAAATAGAACTTGGTCCTTTACTGGAAGGGACATAATTCCACTAAGCAAATACTGCAATAGCATACTACGACCAAGGACGCTAGATAGAACTATTGTGATCAAGGGCGCGGAAGTAAGGAACGATTGATGGGCTGCCATTTCCTGCCCTTGAAGTGAAGAGAAAGAGGGAGTAAAAGCTCCCTTGTTTATGCTGTCTGTCTTTGTCATTGAATAAACTATTTCGGTAGCTTTACAGCTAAGACAGAGCAGCTTTGTAAACTTTGAACTTCAAAGAGTTGTTTTCATCAGTCTTCTTCGAAAATATTTGTCTTCTAGTCATTGAAACTCAAGTTATTGTCTCTTTATAGTTCGGGATAAACAGGCAACTGGGGACATTTCAAGTTAGAGGGTTTTATTTTAATCCCTGAGTATGATGCCTATTGTTTGCAACTGCATCGTCACCAGCTTGTAAAAGTTAATTAATAAGGGTCCCCCTTGTATTAGACACCCAAGTGAACAAATTCGACACAATCGTTCATTCAAAGCTAAGTATTCCATCTACCACAATGAATTTAGAGTGTCATGTACTTTGACTCTTCACCGTATTTTAAAACCCAGGTCATTGATCCAGGTAGACCATTTTGACCAACGTACTTTGCTTGAGTATTGAGCTTTCAGACAACTTACACATGTATTGCTTCCAACTTATTGAAGAGTTCCGTAGAAACCCTGTTATCCTAATAGGAGGATAAACGTTGTTAATTAGAACATTCGTCATAAATACAGTCTTTCACGTCTGACATTTTGCCATGGAGTCTGTTTTCATTTAACGAGATAAGACACGTTTGAGGTTCTCATCTAATTCGATTCAGGGTATCGAGATGATCTTATTAGTTGATAAGATTGTGGCCAATATTCTTTGGCTGCATTTGATAAACCATCCAAAGACTGTGATCATAGAATACATCTCTTTTGTTGTTCCTTTTGGCTGTCATTCAGAAAACAACTTCTGACGCTTTGTATGTAAATGTTTCTATTACTTCACACTTAATAAGCAAAGGTTTCTGTAAATTTTTCTTCACACTGTGCACGTAAGTGCTTTTTCCTTGAAGCTTGCAATGTACGCGATCTGATTCATCCCCTTCTTCTCCCCAGCCATACAGCTAAGCAATCTCCTCTGCAAAGATCGCACATATTTAAGGAAAAATATTAATCGCCTTTTTTCAGAAGTGGCCAATTGCAAGGATTCCTTTGTGTTAGCATGAAGATTTTCTGTTCGTTCGTAGGTTATGTGAAAGGAATCTATCTGTATTTCGAAAGGTTAAAGGAGAAGAATGATAAGAGAAAATATGAAAAGAGAAAGAAAAAAGAGAAAAAAGAAAACAGGAGAAAGAAGGAGAAAGAAAGAGATAAAGACTACTAATTCAGATACGAAATGTAATGTAGTACACGAGAGCATAATACCCAAAAAGATCTATTGATTTGCCAATATCAATGCAGCTGTCGTAGATGAGATTATTTGTACGATAAACAGCTTTTGAAATCACTACAATAAAACCACAAAAAGAAGAATGGGCCCAGAGGTGATTCTTGTGGAATCCCAAATTTAGCAAAGTTCTACTTACGAAGAGAGGTATGAAATAAGAATAGAATCACAGCTGGTCAAGACATTTCCCAGCATGCTTCAATGCTGTTGACTTACCTGCACTCTTATGATACATGCAGACAACATGCTCTAGGCCTCTCATACTAATGCCATGCACCAAATGGCCGCTGCGGAAGACAAAGTATCATATTTCCTACAAGTATCGCAGTTTTTCATATTCAAAGTTGCAGGACCGTTAGTAGATCCTGTAATGCTGAGCTCACACTGTAGATATTTCTCAATAGATTCGGGCTTCGTGCACACGGGAGCGGATCCATTTTGGATCTGTTCTCGTTTAGATCGCAGATGCCGTGTGGATGCTACTGATATGGATCCGATTCAAAGTAGTGCGGATGTGAAAAGAGGCTTCCTACTGCGTATAGGAAACTCTTGTATTTCACATTAAAATCAAGCCTCGTTTCGCATCTGCAACAGTTCTGGATCGGATTCGTGCGTCCACATGGGACCTGAATGGATCAGATTCAAACTGGTATGGCTATTCTATCCGATCCAAACTAGTATGGATAGCAGATCAAAACTGGATCGGATAGAGGAGGTCTCATGCATATGCAAGGCCTATTCACTCCAGTTTGGGAACCGAGTTACACGGATCCGCTCCCGTATGTACTGGGATTCGGATATTCATCGACAAAACGAAGAATGTCAGCACATACCAACAAAGGAGCCGCATGTGAACAAGATTGATGACTCGCTGGTCGAAGAAGTAGAGCATGTTCTACTTGTTGTAGACTTTTGTCAATAGAATGTAATGCCGTTTTCCACAGTCTTTCTCCTTCTTTTTTAATATCTAATAAGAGAATAATGTTTCAATCATGTCTGTTCCATGTTTCATCCAGCAAGTACAGCGCGAAAAATAGTTTTTTTACCCTAGTTTCTGCAGACAAGTGTCTATCCGACTTTTTGCTTTTGTCGATGACTTTCGGAATCTATAGATGAAAGTCTCCAGTGCTAACCAAACTTGCAGGCTTCGTTTGTGGAAAATTAATATACCACCCTATTGGCAAATACGACTTTGAGAAGGCATTGAAGGAGAGGGGGAGATCTGCAAACTGTGCTTGAATTTTCATTTCAAAACAAAAAGCTGTTGTCTTACTAATTCTGTTACTACTTCTAGTTCTTGTAATTGTAAGTATGTGTGTGGTCATTCAATAAATTGACTTTATTCTATATAATCTGAGTCATACCATAAAGAATGCGCTGATGTTATTTACGGGCTAAAATTCTGAACAGATAGCTAGCTGATAAGCAAATTAATGGGATGAGTCAAGACAAAATTATGCATATAATCGAATTAACACCAGCTCAGAATCATAGCAAGGATTTGAGAGAATCTGTACGGATCTATGAGATGTTGTAAATTCTACTTGAATTCCACCATATACTATTTCCACCTTTCATTTCTGCAATGGTAAGTCATTCATATGTGTAAAAACTCTAAATTTAGAAGGCTTAGAAAGTAAATTTGAAGGAATAGGTAAAATGTAAAAAGTATCTTGCGTATCAGAGACAAATGCATATTGGCTCCGAATTAAACAGTCCATTTTGCCGCTCTTTTTGAGGAGCTGCTAAGCACCACAGTCACTGGGTCAGTGAAATATGGGGTTAGGCTAAATCCAGAAAAACAAGATAATCATTATCTTAGATTTACGAATCCAACAACAAACATATCTACACTAGCCACTTAGAAGTGCAGGATCATAACCGAAGAAAAAATATGCAGTAAGAAGCTCAGCTTGATTTGAAAAACATATAACTTGCATCGCAAAACTTTGTGGATTAGATACTTATAGCAGTTTTACATGAATTCAGTCTAATCTTATTGTGGTTTGAATTGAGATCGTTGGCTTAGACAGGGCATTTGACATGTGAGTTCCACAGGATATTCCGCCTCTCGCATAGATAGAGAAGGAGCTACTGAAGACTGAAGATAGAATTCGCTTTTTTGTGGTAAAAGAAGGCCAAGGTACGTGTTCAACTTTTGTACGCATTCTAGCTCAAAATAGAGTAAGATGTGCAACACATCATTGAGCATCATAAGAAAGTTGAGCATGGTGAAATGCAATAGACTCCTACAGTCTTTCCTCCATATTGTCGGCAAGTCAGTGGAGCATCTAAGCATGAAATCGTACTGCAACGTTTGAATATGGAATTGCCTGTTCTTGTTATCCACTATGAAAAGTGATCAAGCTCCTTGATGTAGTCAGTGCGTACTTAGGCTTGGAGTGATTAAGGCAGTTAGCATCTGGTTTTTAACTGACAAGTTCAGGTATTTCTATAGAACGTTAGAGCTATCAAAAATGCAGGAGGAAGTAATACAACTTCGTTTAGGGCAGCACATTCTTGTGTAGAGAAATTAAATCGAGAGAAACTAGCATATATGCTAATTAAGCCATAGGTGCAGGCGTGCAACAAGGAGGTCCTTGGGGTCTAGACCTCTGCTCTTTTCAGAAACAGAACAAAGGTGCTCTTTTTAATGCCTTATCTCCTTAAAAAGTTTTACTCCGCTCTTTTTCGAGGATTGGGCCCTGCTCTTGTAAAGTCCTTGTTGTGCGCCTGAGGTGATTCTGTGCAAATCTCTCTCTGTTGTTTATCTGCAATTCAAACGAACGGAGCAAGCTGGACCTAAATAGAAAAATAGTGCAGATACTGTGTGCTTTCTGTGTTACAAAGAGAATGTCGTACACTTAAATTCACTTCAGAAAATGTTTAGGAATGGTAGTTGAATTGATTGGAGGTAATATTGGAATGATGATGCACCATTCAGACAGTCTTCAATGTAATGTGAAAAACTGTACCGTTTGGACTTCTGCAAAAGTCTGATCTAGCATAGCTTGTTGCATATAGCCAACTCCGTGATATTCACACGGACAAAATATGGGTTCCAATATATGGTAAATTTTCTTTGAAGCTTGCAGATATCACAAGAAATACGGACTGTCTTCCGTCTACATTAATCTTTAGCAAAACTGATACAGTTAGCCGTATAACTTGTAGCCAAAGAATCAAAACCGGTCCGGGCTAGATAAAATTGTCACTTCTAGACATCATTTGCACTGCTATGAATCACTTTTTAATCTCCATCAAAAGTGATCCGTAGTTGTGAAGACGGGGCCTATTCGAGTCTTTTCTGCCAAACAGAAATCCAGCAATTGGAGGGGTTAGTAACAGAGTACGTGAACCAACTTTGGCACTTACCTTCCTCATTTGGCCTTGACATAGCTTTGCTGAAGATAGTAGAATGTTTGTTTGTGTATCCAAGCAACTATTTAAGTAACCATTCGAAGGATGTATCTTATCAGAAACTCACTCAATTGCAGTCTTCAAAACAAGTCTTCAAACGTCTTTTGTAGCAGTCTTCGAAACTAGTGTAGCAATCTTTTTCAGTTTTCCAATATGCAACGTTTCTGTTGAGATATTTTTGATAGTTTTCTCCAACCACTCCTCTCTTCACATTGTAAAGTTACACAAACATGGTTCAAGGAGATGCTAGGCCTTTTGGACAGACTCATTGGTAAAACAGAATCATTTGTGCCTTCCTGCCATACAGAAAAGTAGAACTGTAGACTTAGAAACAAGTCATAATTTCAGATGCAACGTAATGCAAATAGAAAGTATTTGCTGGACAAATGTGCTTTCCGTTATTCACTAGGAAGAAAAAGAGAAAGGCAAAAGAAAGTTTTTCAACTAAGCAAAATTGTATTGCAAAATCCTATTTTCATTTTGCGAGCAATGAATGCCATTGTTACGGCTTACCGTTGGAGTCAAAATCAACATCAATGATTTACTTGAGTACGGATAGATCTGTCAATAAGATCAAATGTTTTTGACGATCATAGGTAGAGTAGAAACTCAAGTTTTCTCAAAGTTTTCAGACAGAATTCAACTGACTAAGTATCAAAGGACAACATGACCCCTTGGAAAAGAACAGTGCAAAGCAAATATGTAGGAATAGGTCTCGCCTTTCATGGCTAATTGTCATGCTGGAGTTGTAGAAGTGTCTAAGAACAAAATTATCGCTCTACTTATCATCATTACACAAATCTTCCTAAAGTAGATGGCATACACTGCTGCCGATGCAAGCAAGCATAGCAAAATGGAAAAATTTTTAGTCAGGGGCACCCTGTCTGCTTGATAAACCCCCTATTACCACTTTTACTGTTCGATCAACATCAGAAGAGAACAAATTCAAACTTTGAATGTTTCCAGCAACATTGAGCAGGAATTTTCTATCATGTTCTGGCGAATTTGATGAATTACAAAAGCAAATAAACGGGAATTATTACATTCAAAATCACTACTCCGATAGTTTCATTTCTTAAAACAAAAGACGAAGCACATTGGTGGTTGAACAAGACACTCGCTTTTCTTTATAAGAATAAAGTTTATAAGAATATTGAGGCTCAGAATCGTGAAATTTAAGAGTAATTTATGAATAAGGCAAAGCTCAAGTTTCATCATAGCTTCAAACTGTTGTGCATTTGAGTTCTAATGCTACTTTTAAATCAACTTTTGCACTATTCATGCAATATTTACTATTCTGTTCCTCAATTGTTTTGCTTTATGATGAAGCAAGACATCAACATAGATCTAGATATATTCCTTTGGTTTTCAGGCAATGTTGTATCTTTTGAATCTAGGAATATTTTTAGAATTACCTAAGGTTGAAATAGGTAGCATAGTGGTTAGAGCGTACGCCTCCCATGCGGAAGGTCTAAAGTTCGAGCCCGACTCGATGCCCTGATTGAACGCTCGCTCACTGTTCACCCAGCAGCAAATGGGTACCCAGTGGGAACACTGGGGTGATAAATGCGGCGATGAAAGGAACTGGCCACCCTACCTCACATGCCGATGGCTCAGCATAAGCTTCCTCTCTAACAGGCACTCTCCTACGTACGAAAGTATACGGGACTACCTTTACTTATGGTTAAAATGCAAAAAATTTAAGAATATCGAGGCTCAGCGAAAATTTCGGCATAGTTATAAAGCTAAAATGGCATCTACCATCAATGCAGATATGAACATTAATGGCGCCTAGTCCTGGAGAGTTCTATGCTACATACGTTAATGTAAATGGCCATAATATCATTTGGAAGGAAATAGGGACGAATCGGCTTTCATATTACGTAAATGATTTATTAATGTACTCTGTGACATTTAGAAGATGAGACTGGGATAAAGTCCCTTTTCTGTACAAAAACAAAAGGTTTTATGTTGAAATAAGATCATGGTCTCTCCTAAGCACTTCTTTTCCTGCTCAATTATAATAGACAACTTTTGCTGAGATGCAGGCTCTTCAACTGTTGCAGAACTTGCCAGAAGTGTGGAGAATATAGAAAAGTCTTTGACCTGGCTCTGAACATCAAAATAACTGATATGGTTTGGATCAATTTTCTTATCATATTGTAATTACTTGTAGTTGTGAAATGACATCTAGATTACTTTCTCTCCATCGAAGATTCAATTTAATAACTTTTGCCAACACAGTTGCTAGACACTGTATCAGTGAATGTCGCATGTCTTCGGATAAGAATTAGCATATTAATTAATTCCTATCTGATTACCAAGCGCACAAAAACTACCACTTGGGAGAGCAGTTCGCCATTGTAAAAACTACCAATTCGGATCAGTATAAAAGGTGCTTTGCTAACGTGTTTTATACACTTTAGCGACATCAATAACAAGTTAAATAGGATGTTTAGATATGCTTTTGCAAGAATCAATTTGCATTTTGAAGTTAATCCTAGTGAAATGCAGGTTTTGTTTTTCAAAACTTGGTATGTAATCCTGATAAAGGCTCAATCTATAATCCTTCCTGCTTTATAAAGAAAATTTAGTTGGCTTTAACAAATGACATTGCACAGTAAAGGTATCTATAACATTTTTGTTACACAACTGTATACTTTAATTGTGTAAGAAGCTAACTTTGTGCTCATAAAAATTCCAGGCCTAAAGGTGGACGTAATTTCAAGCACGTAGCTGGACAAAATGTCCTGGATGGGGCAAAACCTGGCTATGCTATCACTTTGGGAGGTCGAAAATGATATTAGAAAGGCGTAAGAAACTAAATTTATGTTCATAAGAGTTTCAGGTCCTCTTTTGGCATGAGGAAAGTTAGGCATAAAAGGGATAGCTTCTTTTCTAACAAAGCTGCAAAGAAAGGTGCTTTGGTACCTTTGCAATATTCAATCGATTCGCTCAGCATTTGATGATCATAAGATTGCTTATTATCCTCCTGTATGGTTATGCGGCTGCATAGCATATGAACAAACGTGTTGTGTGACAAATGATTCGATGCCAAGTAAGCCTGAGTATTACCGCAAGAATACGAAGCAATCGGTAACTTTTCACACATAGTGCAAGACATATAAGTGAGAGAGCAAGTGAGAGAGTAATAGAGTATAGTTCAAGCTTTCGGAAATTGAAGAAATTGCAGTGTCCTTTGTACTAGTTTATTTTTAGTGGCTATTATAGTATAAGGCAGGGCTTCCCAACGGGGTCCAGGTGGACCCCCAGGGGTCCACAGCGCGATTTCAGAGGGTCCACATAAAAATGCTATGAGTGCACATATGAGTGCATCTTATAAAAAGGTCGCCTTATCCGTGCCACGTGTTTTTGGCTTCTGAATTATCAGTGAAAAGGATTTATTTATCCATTTGATAACCTTACACATGTACAGTATGTAT
>WIPJ01002145.1:220973-233733 GCA_018155075.1 Cassiopea andromeda
TAACAGAACACTACATTGTAACTTAGTGTATTTCTGCTGTCACCTCATGTCACTCGACAAGCATTCTACCTTCGATATCCACGTTCAGAGAATGGAACAAAGTGTAGAAGACAGCTGAAAGAAAGGCTAAGTACTGAGGTGGCGAAGGTCCGTATTCCTTCAAGCAATCACATCACGATTTTTCACATTATGTTTATTGGAATTTATTTCAGGAATTAAAAATCTATCATTCAGAGATTGGCAACAAAACAGACTAATATCTAATGCCACAAGTCGTCAGAAATTAACTGAAAATATATGAAAATGAAGCAAAACTGTGCCAAACAAAAACCTTCAATTATGATCTATGCTTATATGTATAGCTTTGTATAAAATAATCGGAAAAAACTGCCCACATAAACTATTGATTACCTAATGGCTTTCACATGTTTTGCAAGTATTCTGTGGGCTTCTAAAACCTAACAGTTTTGAATTACCGCTTTGTGCTCACTAGATAGTATACGGTTGTCCGCCATAAAATTTGAAAAGTAGGATAGCTCAAAGAATAGACAGAAGGAAGTAATAAAAGAGAGAAAAGGTTACCCAAAGGCCAGAAAATTGTTAATGAATGGAAAAGGTATAACAGAAAATCAAATTTGGAGAAAACTCCTTTATCCTAAATGTTTTGAAATAAACTCGGCAAATTTTTTGAAAGGATCTATTCCTTTGTAAAATTCGCTATGTGTTTTGGAAAATTTAGAAAATAAAATAACTAATAAGGGGAAAACCAAGCTGCACGTCTGGACCTAGAATGTAAGAGCATTATGAGAGTAACGAATAATTTCATAAACAGTAGGATTTCGTCATAAGACCACTGCAACAAACAAAGTAACACAGTGGCCTCTAAACAGAACCTTTAGTCAAAAACGCACATTAACCTTTCTGCAAATGAGAAAGTAATATCCAAAGGGGTTAGAAACAAATTTATCAAGTATAGAAAACACTAAAAACGGAAAAAAGGTGTGAAGCCAAAGGCATAAACACACCATAATAAAAAAGTTAATCTCATATTTTGTTCTCTATCTGTATTTACTTTCACTTTTCTTTGTTCATCTCTTTCTTATTCCTCAATATATACCTTGTCTATAAACTATGCTCCAATTCATTCCATACTCAATCCTAATTTCTCTTTTCTTAGTTCTGCTTCATTATATGTTCTGATCCAATTTCATACTGTATTCCCAATATCCATTTCATCCAGTTTTTACTTTATCATGTTCCAACATGTAAAGAGTCATTTAACAACAATGAAAAAATGTGCAAATAAACATCATGCAAATCTCAACAAAAACCTAGGGAGTCAAAAATATATACAGCAAACAAGAATAAAACATAAATAAACAGAGGAACATGTAAAGGTTAGGCAGAATGGAGAAAATTAAAGCTACCAATACCTGTATGATCCTCTTCCTCTATATCTTGGATAGCCACCATAACCACCATAGGAATATCCACCCCTCCAGCCCCTAGACATTCCTCCCCTCCCTCTTCCACGATTTGTACTGCTTAGTCCAGGGACATTTGTTCTCTTAGCATTGACCTGTGAAATGAAGAATAAATTTAACAAAAAAGTAAAATTAAGCATGGCTCAGAATTGTTGTACTTGTGTATGTGAGGGTGATTATATGCAGTGTACCAATGAGTGGAAGCATGTGTGCCTGTGCTAGGGTTGCCAGAACAGGGGGCAGTGGAGGGATTTGCTCCTCCTGCCTTAGGGGAAGGGGGCAAAGGGGGTAAGAATGCCCCTTTTGTCACATGGCTTTATTGAAAAAGTTAGGTTATGGAATATATTAAAGTACATCCCTGCCATCAAAGTATCATAAAACTTATAAATTAGCAAAAGGTATCCTACAATGTTTATTTGACTTCAAATGCTTTAAAGGTCAACATGGTTTCCATGACTTCAGATAATTTTCTTACAGTATGATTAAACCTAACATATCAAGTACACTGTTGCTATTGGTTGTGGTCAATGAAGGGCATGGCCACTTAAAGAGCATGGGATTGTGCCCCAAAGGAGAAAGCTGCCCCCTTTGCCCTTATATGCTTTTGGTATGCCTAGCTTATGCGTATGTACAAATTTATCTATGCATATATGAATGTATCTGTGATTATTGGTTTGTCTGTTGTTTGTTCATTTGCGTGTCTTTTGTGTAAATTCATTTGTGTGTATGTCTCTCCTTTATAAGCCTTCACATTATATATAATAGCTTTGGCAGCTCAAAAACACCTCTGAAAAAAGATGCTATGAGAAAATAATTTTAAAAAACAGTAGATTTAAACACTTTAAGTCAACTAACCATTTACTGCCACAGGCATTCAGAAAAATCAACAATATTTAAAAAACTATCAAAAGTACCTTGATTTGCCTTCCTTTGAACAATGAATCATTCAGTGCCAGTGCATTTTCAACACTCTCTTTATCAGCAAATTCAACATATGCAAAGCTATTTACAACAACAAAGTAAAGAAAAAAAATGAAAGTTTGTCACAGTAGATTAGAAAATTGGAAAGTAACAATGGACAGCACATTATATACCTTTACAAGTGAATATATGCAAACATTTTTCAAGAAAGGCAAAAAAAGTTGGAGAAAGATACCCTTTTGGATGGCCAGTGTATTTATCACATAATATTGTAACCCTGTTTACTGATCCCACACCATGAAAATGACTCTCTAACTCTGCTGCTGTTGCTGAATAATCAACCTGGAATTGATGAGCAAATCATGGTTACTAGCACTTTGGGGATATGGAGATGGACGTGTGAAAAACATTTTTGTTTGCAATTATTAAAATTTGAGTTTGTCCTCTAAAACTAGCAAGCAAAATTTAAGTTTGACATAGGAAATACAGTGAAATCTGTGTAATCAAACTCCATGCAGTTTGTGAAAATGTGTGAATTGCAATATGTTCACATTACATGAGTCTTGATAAAAACTTTTGGATATTGGACTGTCTCAGTTATTCATAATTTCTCATTTTATAGATATTACCTACAAAAATCCAGGTTGCCTGACAGTCAAGTAAAAAAATCTTTATCAATGAATGTGGTCTTGCAATAAAAATGCATGGCAAAGGATAGGCATCAAATCTTGATTGGCTAACAAAGGAATCACCATCGAAGGATTCCTGCCAATAATGTTGAGAGAATTCATTTAAAAAGCACTGAGAAGCATGTTTTGGAGGTAAAAAGTGTACTTTCTTTGCATAAAAACTGATACCACATAGTTTCGAATAATTGAAAAATATTTTGCAAGCATGTTCAGAAGATTTCAATTCACATTTCCAGAAGGAGCAATTTTTATATCTTGTGCAGATCAAAAGTTATCGACATTACAAGAAAAGATGGATAGCTTGTAATGTAATGTCAATAGCTTTTGATCTGTACAAGGTATAAAAATTGATCCTTCTGGAAATGTGAATTCAAATCTTCTGAACATACTTGCAAACTATTTTTTAATTATTCAAAAATATGTATTATCTATCAGTTTTTTCGCAAATAAGTACACTTTTTATCACCAAAACACGCTTCTCAATGCTTTTGGAATGAATTCTCGCAAACATTATTGGTAGGAATCCTTTGGTGGTGATTCCTTTGCTAGCCAATCAAGATTTGAAGCCTATGCTTTGTGGCAAATAGCAGTAAAGAATTTGAATGACACAAAGAAGTATTAATGTCACTAGCCTAATTGCAGAAAGCTTGAATTAGAAACGTTTTGCTTATGGGACTGACAAAATTGGTTGAATTACAAAAGTTTGAATTATGGAGGTTCAAAGTTGTAAGGTTTTGCTATGAAATTTCAAGGGACATGAGACTATATGAGTTCAAATCAGACAGATATCACTGTAAGCCTTATAGAACAAACGTAATGCAGTATTGTCTGGTAATATGTTCTTAGTCAGTTTGAAATTCTATGATAACAATTGATGCAACTCACCTTTTCTATGAAACATGCAGTTTGATATTATACCTATCTTGAGATATGGGTTTATGATACACCAAGAAAAAATCTAACTAGGAAATATGAAACTATTTGTCCTTTTCAAGTATATGTCAACATCTAATAAAGATATATAGATGCAAAATGCAAAACAATGCTAAAGAACACTTGTGAATGGCTCAGGTTGTAGTAATTATATGAAAATGTACATGCTCCATGTTGCTCTCACAGTTTCTTATATTTTTTTGTACAGTTTTCCTTCCTATATCAGACAAAACATTTAAAGTTTACTTGTAGAAATGACCACCAACTATTGACAGGCAATGAGCTTCTACCACAATGTACAGAGAATAACATTTGAATTACAATAATCTTACATTGCCAACATATATTGACCTGTTGTCCATTTCACCCTTGTCTTCTACACCAGGAGATCCTAGAAATTCAAAAGAGTAAATTTTGACAAATAAGCCAACAAAGTGGCAAAACAGAGCATGAGGGGTCCCACTCTTTTGGATTTTTTGATGTAGATGACTCGTAAAATTTAATACCTGTGCCACATATTCTATGTAGCATCCCATCCCCTTGTTTTGTTCTCCAGGGCCTTGGTCAAACTGATCAAGCAGTTCCATTTAATGCTTCTCAAAATTTTTCCTTTTTAGTAAAATTTTGAAATTGTTTGATGAAGGGTGGGGTGCTTGGTTGGTTGGTTGGATCAAGGCTTTTTTGAACTTTATTTTATGTAAAGTTTTTTTTCTTGAAAATGCCATGTTGTTGTTAAGTGTCTCTCATAGTAGGAACATGATGACTTCAAGTCTTTTCTTGCTGTGAGAAGCACAGTTAAATGTATCTGTATGTTAGATGCTAGTTGTTTTTCCTTTTAAATTTATAAAAAAATATTCTCTGATTTTGAAATCAGTTCACAATGCTTTACAACTTATATAAAAGGCTCTCCCAAAAGTAGTTCTGCTTGGAAGACTGTCTTCAAAGAACAAAACACAACAGATTAATTAGCGCTACCTGTTCCTGGGCCATTGCCAGTAGGACTCATTAGGGAATCTTCAACTTGTTTCTGCATTTCCTTGAGTTTTTCAGCTTCTTCCTCCATTTCTTTCACTCTGGCTTTAATTGCTTCAAGCTCCTTTAATGTAGGTCACATACAACTTCCTTACATTACTCAACAGAAATCCTCAATTTGCAAAATTAAATTTAAAAACTAGACAACAATTCTAAGCAGATTGTCTCTTTCATTTACAATTTTAGCTAGTACTTTGCAATAAAATAGTATATTAAAATTCTTTCTACTAGCTTTAAGAACTTATGTTGTGTAAATATCACAAACAACAGCCTATCCATAATTAAATAACATGATTGGCAGCAAGTGTTATGCACAATGACAAAATTCTAAACTTCATCATAACCACTATTAACAAATTCCTATAATGTCATGAACAATTAAGATTCATGTGACTTTCACTTGAACATATAAGTCAATTTTGATTTTTCTTCTGTTTGATTTGAAAAAGTTTGTTCAAATTGGATATTTTTTGTTGAAGTTGAGTATGAACATTAGAACAGATAGGAGACAGAAGTGCAAGGCAATTTAAGTTAGAGTTTCGGTAAGAAGCTAAAGTTTTCAGTAGAAAGCAGAATGATAGGCAAGTTAGGCATTTATGGTAAGTTAGGTTTAGGAAAGTAGGTAAGGAGCCAGAAGGTACTTAGCAGCTAGGCCAAAGCAAGATTAGCATCAGGCAAATAGAAGGATCACCAAAACATATACAGGTTCAGTTTCATTGGCACACAACTACTTTTAGCTTATACTTATTACTTTTGGCCTCTAGTCAGTTTTGAAGGCATACAGGATTGTTGGTAACTTAATAGTTCTGTTAAGCAACCCAAATAGTTGCTCTTCTGAATCAAAATGATATGTATATAGTTAAATTCTCATGCCAAAGACTAAAAGCCATTACATGTAGATGGAATTCAATTGGGACCTAATCAACACAAGGACCTGTACACAAATTTAGTACATGCTATTTCTAATTCCTATAACAAAATTATTTCTTTGCAAAGTTGCTTGAACACTGACCAGATTAGACCATAGACAAAAGGAATTGCAGATGTATAATACTACCTGAAAGTTATGATTCCTGCAGCCCTAGCCTGTAACTTCTGAACCACACTACTAATGAATAAAATTTGACTCAATAATGACTGTGTATACTATTTACCTAGGGAGGTGAGCTTGTTTTATATGGGGAAGGGGGGTTAGCTTCAAGAATTGCTTGTAGTACATTTCTGTTCTTCCTAACAAAACTGTGCATTTGCATCCCAAGATATTTTATAACATAAGCATTTTTTTATCAAGGCACCATCAATCATATGGCTAGATGTCAGGATTACTTTTGACATAACTTGTGTAGATTTTGGTTGCTCACATTTATGACATCCAGTTTGGAAATTAAAAGTACGCATTTTTGCAAGAAAAACATTTTTAAGACAGTGAGGCTCAAAAGGCAAAAATCTTAAGAAAAATCACAAGGCTTAAGTTAAAAAGTTTACTTTCCGTGCTTGCTGAAAATTGATAATACCTCATCCTTTCATTTGAAATGTCAAAGATAGAATACAAATTTAATTAAGACTGGTTAATTCTAGGCTCGGGTAAAAACAGTAATTGTCTGATAAAAAACCTGTAATTGAAGTTGAACCAGTCTTAAAAACATGAAGTGAGATTTAATCGCTCTTTAGCCATACAACATGGTTCTTAGCTTGTCTGCGCAGTGTTTGGCAAATGCACAATGGAGGTACTCTTCTCCTGAAACTTCTGCACACTGGCTAAGCTTTGGGCGTGGCCAACACAAGTCATATCCATGGGCGCGGTCGTAGCCCGTTTCTGCACACACAATGAAATTCTACATAGTATGAGGACATGTGATGGCAGTGGGAGGAAATGAAATCAATGTTCTTACCGCATCTTCAGTTCCTTCTCCCTCTTCTCCACTATGATCGTCAAGGACATAGGAATCATCATCTTTCGAGGTATCGAGAGCAGCATCTAAAAGACTATCAGTTTGATCATCAGCCATTTTCTCTAGCACGTTGTTGAAAAAATAGTAAACTTCAGACTCACCAAAATCGATAAAGAGCAGAAGGAGTACTCGATGTATGGTGTATCGGAAAAAAGATTTTGAAAATGAGGCTCCACAGAGAATCTGAAATTGAGAGCAGCATGGATGACAAGCAGATGGGAACCAGTGTGCTAAGTATCTGGAGAATGAAGAGATAACGGTATATTTATCTGCCAGTGTTGAATTAGGTAGCATTATATGTATATGCATGTATAATACTTGAGTGGCATGACATTCATAGGCTCTGAATCGAGAGCAGCATCTAAAAGACTATCAGTTTGATCATCAGCCATTTTCTCTAGCACGTTGTTGACAAAATAGTAACTGCAGACTCACCCAGATCGTTGGAAGAGCAGAGGGAGTACTCGATGTATGGTGTATCTTAATCATTTGCAACCAGTCTAGTACATATCTGGGCCTGGTTAATGAGACGATGCCGTGGTAGACGGATTGCTTTGTTGTTTTTTGTGTTGAGGCATGTTTACAATAATTGTAAATGCCGTTCGTAGCCAGAACCAGATGACTTTATGTCCATTTCTGCTATGAAAGGCATAGAAAATTGCAATTGTAAAATTTTGTTTGTTTCAATGATACAAAAACAAAAAAAGATAGGCTCTGAATGTTGTTATAATGCCAGCATAAAGAACAAGGATGTCAACTTATAAAAGTACTCTTCACCAATGGCAAGAATATTCAATGTAGTGTATCAAATTTAACAGGAGAGTATTTCTGTTTCTTTACATTGTTGTTATGAGTAAGAGAGTGTTTTGGTACTATTTTCTCACTTTTTTAGATTTATATTGAAGAGTTTGGTTGACTGGGATGTAATTTAAACAGTCAAATTTATTTTGCAGAAGCCTATCAGAGAATAGCTGAGCCATGGGGTTGATATCAGATCCTTCAAAGAGAAAGAAACTTATTAATTTTTTGGAAAAATCAAAAAATTTCCTGAGGTAATGCTGCTGTCAGTCCTTGTCAAGTTGCTAATAAAATTGAAAATATAATTGATTTTTACTATGTTAAAAAGCTCTAAATGCTTGTTAATTTATATTATTTGAGCATAGTTTGTTTCCTTTGTAGCATTTCTTCTCCAAATATTTGAAGAGATGTATTATCTTGTAAATTCTATTTCTTATTTTAATCTTTTTTCTCCATTTATTGATTCCTGATTGAAGTTTAGGTTTTAGTAAGAGAATATGGATTATTCACCAGCTATGTAATGTAGTGAGGAGGGAGGGTGGGAGGGTACTTTAATTTGTTATGGTATAGTTTTATTCATGTGGAGGCTCATGCTATGGAGCATGACAAGAGAGAGATTAGGAAGGGGTGCTTTGAAAATGTGAAGATTGGCTTTACACAATAGGGGATTGACACAAATGGCCTAAAAGTAAAGTTTATTTACTAGCATATGTTATTGTCACATGTCAAGACCAGAGCTCATTTATCTCTGCAAGTGTACCAGCATGGTTCACAGGCACAGAACACCACACTTCGAATTCAGCAGGGCACTTTAATCAAATTCTGTATCAGATCATATATTACATTAAATATTTTCTGTAGGCACATTTTGCCATAATCAGTGCTCACTGGCACAACATAAGTTTAATGAGGTCTACTCTTGAACCTGCTTTACCAAGTTTGTATTTTATGCATTTGCTGTTTAGTATACCCAGAAGGTTTTGGTTTCTCTTTCCAGTATCTTTGGATACACTGGTGGAATTGTGTGGCTGTTTCTATTGGCAAGTTCTGAATTCAATAGCAGAGCCTATGTATCAGAAAATGCTCTTCTGCCAGGACTAGTAGAGACAAGTTATTCTGAAGATTCTGTTGCTTTTAAGCTCTATGGGGAACTAAAGAAGATATGCACAAAGGACATGTAGGTTGAATCACTGATTTGCAGTTAAAATTAGTTATTATCATCATTCTCATATTTTTTTACTTTCACTAACCCTACAGTCATTGTTACCATGGCTATCATCCTCACCATTCTGGTCATCACCTTCCTTATCATGATCATTGTCAGCTGTTTAGCTTCATATAATTTTCTACTATTTTTTCTCTAACTCACACTTACTACTGGCTGTCTTTTTTTGCTCCTGTATTCATTTTTGCAATCAAATTTTTCTTTAGGTATAATGTGAGAAATTTGTGGCTAAAATATTGTGGCATTTTTCTTTCTGTCAGTGTATTTTCTTTATTTTACACCAAAGATATAGACAAAGAGATTGGATTTCACAGAATCTGATTTCAGCAGGCCTAGAAGTTTATCATCAGAATTTTTCATGTGGAGACAAAGGTGCAGGTGGACAGAACATTTATGGAATTTTAAGGTAGGACAATACTTTTATGGTAGTAGGCTTGCCCTCTAGCAATTTTCTTCATAGGTAGCTACCAACGCTTCAAGAACATATTATATATGGGTCTAGCAGTGATTTCTTTAGACTTACTATTGAAGGGTGTGATTATTGCTATTTTGTAGTTGAAGGAGTGGCAGAACAATTGCCTATGTAAAGCAGAAAGGTCTGTGATACTGACATTTTTTAAAAAACCTATGGTGCTTTTAGGAGCCATTTGAGGCTACCCATCAAAGCCTGTATTCCCCCAAATAATTTGTAGGTGTATGAATTATCTCTGTAGTGCTTTGCTTTTTCATTGATAGGTCCCCAAGGTCAAGTGGTGTTGAGTCTCTGGTTTTAAATGTTCCCCAGAAATATGGATGTGATTCTAATGGTGGTTTAGCAATGATGCTGTCAATTGTTCGGCACTTCATGTTTCAGAACTTTTGGGCCAAGGACATAGTTTTTCTCATTACAGAACATGACTCTTGTGGTGTTGAAGCTTGGTTGGGCTCTTACCATGGTGAGCCATTGAAAGGTACTTCTGCATTAATTTTTCATCACTTTTTAGATTTCTTTGAATAATCTGATTGGGCTACCATACCATTTATGAGATTTTTAGGTGGGGCTTTCCCTCCTTATACAAGTCATCTCATTTCTCCAATAACTGTATAATCAAGTATCTTTGTATTTCAATATTTCTAAGGGGGATTCATAAAGTATGTATGCTTAATTTAAGTGGTTTTTGGACCCCTCTCCCTTGTATGCTTTTGTATGTTTTTGAGGTATCCCCTCCCTCTGAGCATATGCAGTTTTAGTTTATCAAGCCCCCATAAACATTTGAATATATTGTTTATCTCAATAAGTTCAAAGTTTGCAGCATTTAACACATACCTGATACCTCTAAAAATTACAACATATTTGTGTAAAGATAATTGAGAGTTTGCTCTTTCATGTATAATGCTCAAAAAACAGTTTCATTTATTTATGACGCTTTGCGTAAGTACTTACCTTTTGACAATTACATGAGCATACATACATTCTTTGAAGAGCCCCCTCCCCCTTGTATGTTTTCATACACTTTCTAGGGTACCCCTCCTACCTTCAGAGTATACATACTTTTTGAATGGCCCCTAATATTAATCTACAAGTATAGGTTTTTGTGTATTTACCTATTTCATCACTTCCTTCCCCCATAACCTGCCAGTGCAGTCACACCATCCCTGTAGCATACGTCCATTCTTTCCCCATTCTGGTATTGTCTCATATTATAGGCCTTTTGTGTGTGAAAATCAATACCCATTGCATTTCTTTATATTAGTGCATCTCAGAATATCCTAGGAGTAAAGAGATGCTGGCAGGAATGAGGCTAGAGAAAATTGTTGGTGGGGTGCACAACCCCAATTTGCCAACAAATAGACTTTGTTTGAGCCCAATTTGGCAGCAAAGAAGACTTTCCTTGAGTTTGGGTATGGGGGTGAGTCATTCCCTCAACCTTGAAAAGTTGCCATTTTGCAGGGGAAAATTGGCAGTGCAATGTATTTTTGCATGGCAACTTACTGGCTCCAGGACCATTTGATCAACTACTGTTACTAAAAAAGCAAAAGGTCACAGACAAAATTTTCACAGGGCAACCCTCTGACACCCCACAGAAATATTTTGAAGCCACATCCCTGCACACCCTCTATGGCAATGCCCCTGGCTGCTGGAATCATTAGCTGATAACTATAGAGAGATTATTAGGGGCAGCAGAACATTCTGGGGCCCTTATGACTATTTTACTCCCTTACAGGTGTTAACTATTCACTTAGCAACTTATTCATCACATCAAATAAAGCAAAATTCTGCCCCTCAAAATGCTGCTCCTAGGGGGATCTATGGGGTTGCAAACTGTTAGACAATATTAGTACCCCAGGCCTTAACCCTAACCCTGTCCTCAGCTCTAACCCCATATCTAGCCTACGTTGGTTACTTTACTTAGATGAATGTGTGTGGACTTCAGTAAATAAATGAACCAATCCTTCCTTTTTATTCTTTGCCTCTTCTCCATCCAATCATTATGAACGAATCACTATTATTATAGGGGTGGTGGCAAGTGATCTAACAGGACATGCAGGGAAGATCCAGGCCGCATTAGTTATCAACTTTAATCACGAATCTTTCCGTGGCGTTGATGTGCAATTTGAAGGCATCAATGGGCTGTTGCCCAACCTTGATTTATTGCATGTGGTTTTTCATGTGACAAGAATGGAAGGGGTCCTTGCTAAATTAAACAACCAGGTAATTTTTTTGCTTTTTTTCTGCTTTGGAATAGAATACGGAAGTATGACATCCCGAAAAACTTGTTTTTGGAGTATTTCAATTTTTGCCTTAGATTCTGAAAGAGCGCTTTGAAATAGTTATTTTTTGGCAAATTTTAGCTTGGTCCGAAAAATAACGGTCGAGATGCAGGCAATTAATGCTTACTCAAGTCGTTGTATTTTTAGCCTGGTTCTAAAAAATTATGAATTAGGCCTAAAAGACAGTATTTTTATGGCAAATCTTCATCAAATAACCAAATTTCAACCACTCTGATTCCATCTGCTTAAAATTGTTTACACACTAAAATCGTAGAAACGTTTTTATGACGTCATTGCTTTGGTGTTCTAATGGAGTCCATGACCGGAGACGCGTGCGATCGCACGTGCACGTGTCCACAAGTGTACAAAGTCCCTAGCACGAGCGAAAAATCACCCGTTCCAATATCACTATTAGCCGCACACGCACATGCCAAAGAGGAACTTTGCTATCGCAACTGCAACACTATTGACTGTCAACTCTGCTATATCGTGTTTTATTCTAAATGAGATATTTGACCTGCTTCAGCAACAAGAAACTCTGTGCTTCGGATACACAAACCTTGGATCGCATGTGCAAATACAGATAATTAAAGGAGTGGTCATTAAGTATCTGTCATGCGAGCGGAGGCTTGTTGAGAGGAGTATGTAGCAAAAGTAAAACTCTAAGGAGGGGTTTCAAGCAAATTAAAATGATATAGAGGGGGTTTGAAACAAAAACCAGCTGTGTTTCACAATTCTTTAAATAATTCAACTTGTCAAATAATTTTAAGTGTCAGTCATCTTCTGATGATTGTACTGCAATGCTAACACCTGTAGCAAGCTTGTTTCAGTATGAAAACAATCAAGTAAGTTTTTCTGGCATCTTTTAGCTGCGAATTCAGGAGGGAGTATGAAATATTTTCTAAATCCTTTTGAGGGGTATCAAGTAAATTTTTAAGTCGTAGGGTGGGGTACCAAATTTTATTTGAAAATTAA
>WIPJ01002145.1:250971-265012 GCA_018155075.1 Cassiopea andromeda
TATTTATATTACATAAATATATATATATATATATGTGTATATATGTATATATGTATATATATTTTTGTATATTTTATATGGTTGTCGGTACATGCAGAAGAAATATGAAATATATACAGTGCATGTATTCTTCTGTATTTTTATAAAAGTTTTGGCGGCTAGTTTTCTGACTTAGTGATTTGCCAAATAGTCATTTTTTGCTGTCGAGTTTGCATTAGTTACAATTTGGTGTCTCCAATCACTAAAACTTTTGATCGACATTCTTGTTTGCGAACATAATGCATTTGTTTCCTTTGAGAATTTGATCGGGTTGTTATTGAATTGTATAGGTGAATATCTATAGAATAATCGACTATCCAACTGCAACCAGCAGGCAGGCTTTCTTTTATGTTGACAAACTACCTGATAAGTAACTTATCTTGAAATATAGAGCATCCCTGAAAGAGTATGATTTGCTGAGAGTGTATGAACAAACTTTTCCCGTTGATATTGTGACGTAGGTAAACACCAAAGTTGAATTTGCACTGGTGAAGGCTCCTTTGAAGTGGCAATACTCCTGTTTGTTAAATGGGATAGATTGTATTTGAAAATAAACTTACTTTCACTACAAAAGCACCAGTGATCTGCTTCTAGAAAAAGATGTCTCCGTTTCCATTTGTGGTATTTGATTGAAGATTGTATGAGCTGTTAGAATCTTTGCTTCGACAAATGCAGCAAATCTTCTGAAGAAGCACAGGAACATTACTGTCTCACCTGCTCTATTGTCAAGTTTTCATTCGAGCAGGTGACATTGGATTACGATGAAGTATTGGCCTGTTTGTTATAGTCACTAAAAACTTCGTTGTGCCTAGTTAGTTGTTTTCCAAAAATAGATAGTGTATGCTATACATAATTATGTTTGCACATATCTTGCTGCAGACATCGACTCACCTCCTCTTTAGTCAATTAGGCTCCCAGTTTTTCTACAGAGACTGTTGTATTTGCTGCATGACCGTGCTATCTTAGTCAGTGTGTAAACAGACTATGATGGAAGGGTCAAACACATTCAGCTCTTTCAAGTATCTGATCTTAGTTATCAAGATCTTCCCGAGAAACGTTGCTACTCTCTTACTCTAGAGGATTTTAGAAGCTTTTATTTCTTGATTTGATAAAGAACTGCTTTAAAATCCATACCTGAGGATTATCAAAGTCCGTTTATCAGAGTTTATCGCCATTCACATTCTTCACAATGCATTGATTTAACGACAAGCTACTGTTGGCATTAGATTTTGCTACATTTTTTGGGAAGTGCGTCAAAGATAATCACTTCAGACCATATCTCTAAATGTAAGTAAACACAAAGTTTCTTGTATATTTGTTTTCATCAAATGAAACTCACGAATTGAATGTGTAAAGGTTTGTTATGAAATATGGTCAACTATGTTCTGGATGGCATCTAGGCGCAGAACTCGTCGAGTATAGTTACCTGGCAGGTCTTGATCACTAAAAAGCAACAACTGGTCGCGTTTCGTATTTAGCATTCGATTCTTCGGGGGAGTCATAGTAAACTTATTTCATCAAGCTCTTCGTGCATTTGAACTTTCTCATTTGGAAATATCGGACACCTTACCAGGTCGTTTAGTACAATAGGGACCTGCATGACAAAAATAGAAACCGGCGTAGTGGAAATAGGACAGGCGAAATAAAAGTTATGAACCGGTGTAGTGAAAGCTTACATTTATTTTTGCAGAGAAACGGCTGAAAACGAAGATAGAATATATGGTTATTTTCTTTGTTAGACATCTAGATGTCTTGAGCAGAATCTCTTTGACTTGATTTGGTGAATGATGGAGTTTTTGTTGGGATTCTTTGGATGGAGGGAGGGGGATAAGGAATAGAATGAGGTCACAGAAATCTCATTTATAGACTGTTTGAATTTGGACCATATTGCTTGAATGAAATTGTTAATGGTATTCTTAATGCTGATTGGCCCTCTGCTTTCCTTCCTATTGCCCCTGATAAGAGTACACTCACAGTAATTCTTGTTTCTTATTCTATCTTGTACTTACTTTGCTATGACATGAGAAACAACATCTGCCATGCAAAACTGCTTAATTTATTTTTCTCTGTGTTGGAAACAACACCGACTAGCCGTTATAGCTTTATCATGACAGCTTGCTCGAAGTTAGGTCCTATGTTGTTCTTGAATGGCACCAGCATTCTGTATTGTTCTCAAGTATTGAACTCAACATTGAAGATTTCAAATTTAGCCTTTATGGGAATATTTTAAAGTTCATAATAAAGTATAAACTCGATTTAACAGATGTAGATCTTCCAGATATAAGCTCGATGCCATTTTACTTTTGTACTATTATTGGTCATCGTTATTCTGTGAACACTCAGTCTCGGCTAGCCAAGTTAATACTTATCATCAGTTTTAGGCACTTCCTTTATTTCATTTGTTTTTACGTTTTTTTTCTATTCAATATAAAGTTATTATAATTACACACTACTAACAAACAGAAATTAAAACATGGTTACTGAAAAAATATATAAATTTACATAAATAACTTATTACCAATAAATAATTAGGCTTGTTTCGTATTGAATCCTGGAGTAAACAGATCAATTACTGTCATGGTCAAGGAAAGGGTAATCTAAAATTTATAAAGACATTCTACCCAATGAGCCCGGTACGCAATATGGAACAATCCTACAAGCTCAATGAAAAAGGCATAGGGACAGGTGTAAGACAAGAGTTTGAATCTCGCTTAGTTAAATCGATCGGTTTCGTCAATAAAATTTAGAGTTTATTCAAGAATACGTATGTTAACGTCAATAGGAAGGTCTTTATCATCATACAGAAGAAGATTCATTAGGTCATGGTTTGAAGAAATGTTGACTTGAACAAATGGTCGTACTGTAACTGAGATGCCAGCGAGAAGATGCTGTCATTGACTGTTAAACGAAAGGCAAAACAGCAAAAAGTGCTCAGTATCCCCAATACCATCATTTTGGGACACTTTAGGCTTATGGTGCCCATTGGGTTTGGCATGTATTCTAATATATACGAATCTTTATATTTGCCAAGACTTAAAGGATTCCTCTGCAATATTTTCATATTTCATTTGGTGTGAAGAAACATGAAAAGGTCAGTGCGGAGTAGAATTAATTTATGAATCTCTCGGAGGGGTACCCTATTAGGTGTGGGAATATGGAGACGTGCCATTATTTAAAGATAAGTTTTTCTTGAAAAGGGTGGAATTATCAATATCAGTTATTTGAGTACGTGCTGGACTGTGGGTACTTATTGAAGAAACATGCAGAATCATAGGACTTTTTTAAAAGTGTGGTAAAAATTGGCAAGAAGGTCAAAGGATATGCAAAGTTGCTTGATGATTTTGTTGCGTTTTGCAGAAATTTCTTTGCATTGCGGAAATATTGGTATAGTATTAATCATTTTTGCAGAATTATGGGGTGCACTTTTTCAGACATGCGTGGAATTGTAGGTCCCAAATTTAAACAAAAAGGACATGCCCCCGTCCAAAATTAGGCTTAGTTAGCCTCCTAGATCCGTAAAGCGTTACCAGGGTGACCAACAAACCCTGGAAGACCCTGAAAACCCTTGATGTTGTTTGCCCCTGGAAAAATACCCTGGAAAACCCTGAAATTACATCCCACCCCTGAAAAATTATGTTCTGAAGCAGATTTTCCACGCATCAATTTTTGGCCTTGCAGTGCTGCTACATTTTTTATTCCTGTAACGCAGGGGAGGAGGATCTACGAGATTATTAGGGGATAAAAACAGCGTATCATTTGTCGTGTGGTAAGCAGCCTCTTTTTCCAACAACGGAAACAAAATTTCAAGTAAAGCGCAGAATGACAGGTGGATGGGTACAGGCAGAAGATCTATATGTGATAATTATATTTTTCGAGAGCATAGTCAAAAATACCCTGGAAAACCCCTGAAATTTGGCAGAAAATTCCCTGGAAAACCCAGGAAAGTCCTGGAAAAAAATTCATTTCACTGTTGGTCACCCTGGTTACTTCGTTTTTTCGATATTCTGTGATGTTCCGTTACAGTAATTTTTTCCAGCTCCTTCGAACATATGAAAAATTGCTGTTACCTTGGATTTGGGATGTAATTTTCAAGTTTATTCTTCTGTGAAGATTGAGTAGGTGGTGGTTGATGATTATTCCATTATTGCAGTTCAGCTGTATGTCGCAGTGTAATTAAAACTTACAGCAAAGACGATGGAGAAGAACAGCATGCTTAGCTGGTATTTTTGTTCAACATTTCCAACCATCAAGTTAATTAGCCTATTATATCTTGCGAAGTATCAACAATACAGACATTTTGGAAGACTCATTATAGCATGAATCTTCAAGAAGCAATATCCCTGCCTTTCAAAGATGTAGTTATAAAATGAAAAAGAAAAATAGCTTGTATTATGTTGTGTAAGCCACAATCTATTTTCTAACGGTGATTCAAGTTTGATACTGGTAGTAGCACAACTGGAAAGAAATAGGGGAAATAAAAAGGTAAATGGAAGGGCGGAACGGGCATTCAAAATGAGAATTGTAGGTGGAAAGATATTTGTCAGTTAAGTTCAGGGTGGTCTCGCTAGCTAAGTGGACTTTATGATATAGCACAATGATAATTATAACGGGTGTAGCTTGGCAAGATTGGCAAAGATTCGTTGAATGATTATCCAATGGAATATGAGCAACTGTAGGCAGTGGAAGAATTATTCGTTGTTTTTGAGCCTGCTCTTATGATTGCCAAGTCAAAGCCTATACTCAGACATTTGAAAGATCTAATCGCAAATCAATATGTTTCTTAGAAAGCACTTGCTTAATACTACATATGAAAAAAGGGGAAAGGTTGACCTATCAAACCACATATCCGTCCCTCAGGCAGTCCTCCATTTTTTTGCTAGTGTAAGATGTCTTACAAAAGATAGCCTTTCGTATCTGAGATGGGATGTATTTTGATATTTGAAAAGAGGTTTTTCTTCACGCTCCAATAGGAGCTTGTTACTCATCTTCAGCCCTCCTCCACTCAAAAATATGCTCCGGTGTCCCCGTCCCTCTCTCAAATTCCCGCTTTCCGTCTCTCTAACTCTCCATTGCTCTCATTATTTGCCGTAACTTTAACTTCGCTTGCCATACAATTGCCATGCTGATTAGAAATGCTTTTCCCATTTATTTTATTGTTTCCTCTGAAAGAATGCTCTTCCCCCTGTTAATTGTTCCTCTTTTGTATATCATTGCAAATTTCTTGGCTGCCATGCCCTGCTTAGTCGAAAGAACACTGGTAGCTAAGCGACTTCATATCGGGAGCATTAAACAATTACGTGAACAGGACCTGAGATTAGCTACCGTTCTGTAGCTGTTCGCAGCTAATTCCTCTTCCACTAGGAACGCTTTATCTCGTAGTAATCCCCTGTTCCTTTGACAACCATATGCATGTATACCTGCTCCTAGCTAGTCTACACCCATGGACGTAGGAGTCGCGGGACACAGGGGGCACGTGCCCCCTCACTTTTCGAAGACACGGACAAAGTGCCCCTTTTCTTGTAAGTTGGTTGCTCTCCAAACTTTGAAAGTGCAAAATACACAGAAAATACACGTTTCCGTCGCTTTCAACAGATCTGAGTTTCAAAGTTTCCCGGGGAGTATGCCCCCGGACTCCCTAGCTGATCTGCATCTAGGGATTGGCGCAACATTACCCCTTTTTCATCTTGAAAAATGTTTAGTCATTTCATTAAGTGCTTTACCCCCTCCCCCCAGACAAAGTGCTGGATCTAACTTCCAGAAACCCTGCTAAGGTGCCCCACAATCCATGTACTCCACAGACATTTTCACATTTATGTATCCGTCTGACTTTTTTCTCTAGTTTTGTCAACTCCCTTCCGCGTTTGTCACATTGCAGTGACGTAATAGTTATTTTATTTAGCTGTCTTCATGTCTTATATTTTTAAAAGATTTCTCTTTATTGTGCTAATTCAACTTACGAAAATTGGAATTGTTCATATCTTGCTAAACGAAAGTCTTTTATTAGCATGATTCAATCAATTTGAAGATAAATGTTCTTAGTTACATGATACTCATTACTTAACTGTTTTCCTATACCTTGCTTTTAGCTTTTTCACCTCAACCTAGCTTTTTCACATAAATTTTCACCTTATTTTACTTCTAGAAGTCTCATAAATGTTTCTTACTCTAAATTGTTGTAAAGAACATTTCAGTATACCCCCAAAATATACAGGTAATTGCTACTTACAGCAATGTCTAGCGTTAAAAGTCTCCATAGCTAGGATTCTTGTAAACTGCTTTTTAAAAAAAATACGGTGTAGGTGATGTTGTAAAGGTATGTTAATACCTACGTGAAACGTTTTGTTACATTAGGCTGTTGCAGCTACAAGCTGTGTGTCTTCTCATGGCATTTCACTTTGCATTGCTGGCTGTATGATCCAAACAAGATACATCTTACTGCTTGTATGAAAGTCAAGTGTTCTCTTCCTGCTTCGCTAGGTCACGACAATAAAGTGAGCATCTTACCAATCTAGAACATTTCGGCATATGCATCGAAGTTATTTTGGAGATGGTCTCGCTTGAAAATACATGCGTTGCAGATACTGCATATTTACTTCCAACTCACATTCATCAATAAACACCTTGTATATCATGTTTAATGAGATTTTCATTCCATTTAACGGAAACTATAACTTTCCCTTCCTTATGCACTCTTCCCAATATTGTTTACGTTGCCCTCCAACTACTGAGCCTATACATCAAAGGCCCTTAACAACAAGCACTCGCTCGTAAACAAAGTCGATTGAGCCTGCCTTGGGGCTCAGTCTGAATTGAGACTGTCGTTTAAGTTGTGAGTAGTAGCTTGGAGCCTCTGGGGTTGAATTGACGAGCATTAAGCATTAAGCATTCATGACGAATCAGAAAAAAGGATAGGTTATTGCCATGTCATATTCAATACGAGCTTTGCCATTACTGTGTATGAAATGCAACCATTTCATTCGGCAAATGAATTTATCGTCTTTAAACTAATAATAACGGAAGTAAAGAGAATTTCAATACACGAGCAATTTCTTATTTAAAGGCGTGCGTTTAGTTGCGATTATGATGTATAGATGGTATATAATGCCGCATGTACTATTTGGTCGTATTTTAGTTTGCATAATTTGAACTAAGACTGCACGTGGCGTTAGACAGCTTTGATGGCCTAAAGTTGTAGCTACCGAAATCCTTTTTCACCTTTAATTAAAAATTTTCAAAGTTTTTTTCTCTTTGATTCATTGAACGACTGCATGATTTAAGCAACCTGAACTGCATGTTCAGCTGTTTATCTCTACTTTGAAGAGCTCTCTGCTAAGTTGTAAAATAGAACAACCTACCTAGCATCTTGCTTTCCATATTAATGCCACGGACTTGAAGGAGGAGTAAATAGAAATACGCCAAGATTTCTCTACTCGCATGTATGACTTGCTCACTTTTGCTGTGGTTTTATTGTTATCTTATGATATTTTATCAACGGAAAGGTAATCTCCACCTGTTGGTTGACATATTCGTCTCCTTAACTTACTTTTTGTTTGGGACATTAGGCATTTTAGCAGGTTGCATATCCACACATTGTGTAACTAATCTATTGTGTTGTTTGCCGTGACACTAACGGCCTGTTGATTATAGCAGACCAGTTTGTTGCGAAGGCCTGTCAGCCATTCCCTTAATGACTCTTCTGAGCCTTAGTATAGGGAACGAACCACTCCTGTTAGTCCAGCTGACTTGGGAAAGACGAGACGTGTTGGTAATGCGGTGACTGGGATGACTTCGTCTTTAAGCTGTGAAGTTGGCTCGCATATTTGCATCGACTGTTCTGTTCTTCTATAACAGCGTTTCTCAAATAGTGGGGCGCACCCCCTAGGAGGCGCGATGCAATGCTAAAGGGGACGCGTACGTGTCCGGGGAACGGGTATACTTATGCGTTTTTTATAGATACTGATCTCATTTCAAGTGAATGAGGGAGGCGTGAAATTGTTTCTCGTCCATGAGGGGGCTTTGGAAAAAGTAATCAAGAAGCACTGGTCTATTTATTTTAAGGCTATACAGCTTTCATTGGAAGTGAATCCAGTAAAAATGTTGCTATCATTCGCATAATCTCAGTTGTTATCTTGGCTATCTACGGCTGCTGTTATCTGCGCTTCACCACTTGCAAGCATTGCTTATGTTATGGATTTTTCTATGAATGGTATTTGCAAAATTTCAGCTGCTTTTAATTATTCATTTAATATTGGGTGCCAAACAGGGACGTAGAAAGCATTCAAAAATTGGGGGGCACATTCATTGGGGGCACATTCATTGGGGGGCACATTCATTGAGGGTATTTTCAAGAACAAAAAGAATCAACTCCGTAAGCTGCACGAGGGCACTTTACCAAAAAAAGTTATAGAGAGCTGGGAGACCACATGCCCCCGTGGCCCCCCTCCCCACTTCCTACATGTATGGTGCCAAAAAAGGGTCTTCTGGCTCATAAATTTGAACATATGTAATGTTAGCTCATTTTTTCAGTGCAAGTGAAGTGCATTTGTTTGTGTGGGCGAACGTGCGAGCTATCACATAGTAGAGCTAGTTAATCGCTCTTAAAAGCCATTCCTTGGACAGGTGTTTCACGTCAATTGCGAAATAATATCATTGGCTTGTTGCTCATGTTTTTTTAGTTGCACTTCTTTTATGCGCTGCTATGTTACCAGTAAACAACCACATTCAGTCACCGAGTTTTTACTTTGAATTGTGTTCAACTCTCCTAGGCTTATGATACTTGCCAAAATTTTTGAGCGTTTAATTCATCAACAACTATCTGAATGTATTTCATGCTTGTTTTCACCACTATTAAGGGGGTTTAGACAAAGATACAACACACAGCATGTCTTGTTGAACTTGCTACAATCTTGCAAAAGCAGCATAGATAAGAAGGGGCTTGCTGGGGCTGTTTTCATGGATCTTTCAAAGGCCTCTAAATGTGTAAACCATAGTCTTCTGTTAGCGAACTTGAATGCCTATGGACTAAATTCGGATGCTCTTCAGTTCATAAGAAGCTACATCATGAATAGAAAACAGAGAGTAAAGATTAACAGCTCCTATAACGATTGGGAGGAAATAAAAATAGGAGTGCCACAAGGGTCGGTTCTAGGGCCTTTGCTATATAATATACTTATCAACGAAATTTTCTGGTTTGCAAATCACACATATTTGCAACTATGCCGATGATACTACTGTCTTTGCATGCCATTCAGACCTCGGAATTGTTATCCGACAATTACAAGATGACTGCTCTGTGATTGTAAAATGGTTTTCTGATAATCTCTTGAAACTCAATGATGAAAAATGTCATCTTAAGGTATTTGGGGATAAAAATACAGAAGTAACAATCAAAATTGGAAATTCAGAAATTAAGGAAAGTGACTGTGAAAAGCTACTTAGAATAACTTTCGGCAAGAACTTAAATTTCAAAAAGCATATTGAGGACTTGTGTAGAAGGTGAATCAAAAGATTCATGCACTTGCACGCTTATCAAAGTACATTGATCCCGTTAAATCAGAAATTTTAATGAATTCTTTCATCAGTTCACAATTTAACTATTGCCCACTAGTATGGATGTTTAGCGATAGGGCAACTAATGCAAAACTAAATCGTACTTTTGAAAAAGCACAACGGCTGGTATTCAAAGGCAGTCAATTAATGCTAAAATAAATAAAAGAAAAATATGTGACCATTCTTCAGAAAAATCTGCAGTTGCTTATGGTTGAAATTTTCAAAACAAAAAATAATCTGAATCCAACATTTATGAAAAAGGTATTTACAGAGAGAGATGTCCAATTTAATTTGAGAAGTAAAAATCATTTGCAATTGCCGAATATCAGGACAGCAAAATGTTGAATGGAAAATATTCAGTACAAAGGTCACAATTTATGGGCCTCATTACCGGATGAGATTAAGGACTCGGGCACGCTAAATAATTTCAAACAGAAAAGAAAATCATGGAAAGGAAGTACTTGCATCTGCAGATTGTGCAAAATTTTTATCAATGGAGTAGGGTTTTTATAGTTTCTTTTCTCTTAAAGAATTTATGTAATAATTTTTCGTTTTTTACTATGTTGGCGTTAATTAGGTCGTTAGCTATATTTTTATACTTTGAACAACATAAAAGAAATTGTTAGTACTAATAATAATAGTAATAATACTTAGATTTCAAACTTTGCTGTATGGCTATCCTTTTCTCTTTCTATTTATCAATTAAATTATATTATATTTTTGAAGTGATGTCCCTTCTTTTTCAGTTACTTCCAGCCTACTCGCAATGAAATTTCTTTGAAGATTTTAAAGTTGGTGATTATTGTTTATGTAACTGCTGTATTAACTATGACGTCATTACTTAACTTCTCTTTGGCGCTGTTGGTCGCTGTTCCATTGGTGCCGTTGATATTTTGCGTGGATGTCCAAAAAGATAATAAAAGGTATGTTCTTTACTTTTGTTTCTCTTTATGTCCTCCCTTTTCATTTTAATCACATAGCCAATTGATGTACTTCAGTGTTAGAATCCAAAATGTCACCTGAGATTTCCTAAAGAGAGCTAAATTTGCTGTCATTTTAAGATAGACCAATTTTTAATATCATTATGGATGTATAACAAATGCTTATTTTACAGTCTGTTTCTGAATATCCAACTGTATTTTTCTGCTATTCATTATTATTTAATTGGTGCTTTTTATCCCATTTCTTCAAATGATCTGTCACAATCAAGAGCCGGCAGCCAGTAAGCTTCCTTTAGTTGAAAGTTGTTAAGCAACCAAGCAATGTATGGGCACGCATGCTGCACGAGTCTATTGAAATTGCAGTGTTCCACAAGACTCAATTATAAGCCCTATAGTTCTTCACGAGAATTTGCAACCTATTTTCACTAAGAACCAGTTTCCAGCAACCAACGATAGCAAGTGGCTTTTAATAATATAATCATTTGTTTGCTGTTTTGTGTAACACAAATGCAATGTTGCTCTCTAGTGGATTTGTCACATGGGTTGTTCTCGAATGCTACATTCGTTGAAGTTTTTTTGCTTTGGTTTTTAAGTTAGAAGTTAGGTAGAGAAGTTGTTGGAGATATACTATATTTTTTTAAATTACTTCGGGTTTCCTTTTTATGCCATTTTAGTGTACTCGTGACATTTATCTTTTGCCTCAGCATATACAGACATTTCCTCATATTAGCCTTCTCTCAATGATGACTCTTTGGCATTGAAGAATATGTTGGTTTGGTTGGGTTGCCTCGAAGCTATTTATTTTGGAAAGAACTGAGATGTGTACAATGGGAATGGAATCCATTATTGAATTATTTTGTTTAACAAGGGACATCCAACTAGAGTCACAAGCATTTCAAGAGCTCATCACTCTTGTTGAATCCCATTGTTGAGGAGTTTTTGAGATGTTCCTAACTCTAGTTGAATGCCGTTGAAGAATTTCCTTCATTTGTAGTACATGAGTATTACAAGAGTTTTACCTGGGCAGCGAACATCGGTTGCTTTTGCTAAATTGTTGGAATGCACAACTTTATTTATGTCTGGCTTTCATACATTCGCCCCACTCATGTCAATCTTCTCGGTTGATCAGGAAGATTATACAGAAACACCGCCCAGACTATACGAAACGATCCTGACATCTTGAGTGGTCGCGATCGTCCAGGTAGCAAAAATGTACTATCCGGACGACAGAGCCTATCGAGAGAATGATATGAAAACCAATCTCGAACCGATCCATGAAAGTCTGGAATGCGGTGCAAAAGCACGTGGGAAATATGCTGGAAATTGCCACAGCAGACGATGGCAGGCAATGATGTGAACAATATCGAAAGGCCTTTTGGATTGTTCACATAACTCCTAGAACAGTCGAAGCTATTGTGTAGAAAACATGCTAAGTACAGACAATGCCAATTCACGAAGCTATTACCTACCAATAACGCTCAGGCGTTTCCCTTCATTTTTCATGTTTAATTTCCAATGATTCGAATATATGGAAAGTAAATGTGGCTTCCGCCATGTAATTAATCGTCAATATAAATATTACATGCAGTTTGGTATTTGTTTTTAAAGCAAAAAGCAAAGGCGAGGTTTCTAATTACATATCCCATTCAATTGAAATGGCTGATTGAATTGCAAATATGGCCTAATTTGTGATTTTGAAGTTTTTGATTTAAATAATTGCTTTCGATGTGAAAGATTTAATGAAATACTCGTTTCATTTGAAACTACGACTACCATATTGTTAAACCTATTGTTGTGTCGTTGAAGGTCTTAGCGACTAATTGCTGGGGAAGCAAATTGAAAACTACCCTTATACGCATGCTCACAGATATCCTTTAGGGAATGACCATTGGTTGTTGAACATCGAAGTATGCTTGTCCACAACAAGCCACGATAGCGCCTCATTCCTAGTTTTGTTGATAATACTGATAATTATAGTGCTTCGAATTTTCAAATAGGATAGTTTCTTCAACAGATTTGTTATTATTCTATATGTTAGGGGGCATTCATCCGTTACGTAGCGCTAAATTTTCAGTTTTTGAGACCCTCCTTCCCTTTCTAGAAACGCTCCTCCGTAGCACAGCCATGTATATGAATTAAAGGTACTCTGCCTCCTTCTCAGAGGCGTTACGTAACAGGTAAAAGATCCCTTAGAACAGGGTTGGCCAACCAATAAGAAGCTAAGAGCCGCATTCTTTACTTTGATACTGCAAAGAGCCACATTAAGCTCATGGGGCCACATAATGATTACCCCCATCCTTTCCTCTTACGCAGATATATCTTTTTTAATTGAAATGAAGTAGAAATTTATAAGAAACCCATACTTCAATATGAATAAAAGAGCCGCACATACTTTAATATGAATAAGAGAGCCGCACGTACTTCAATATGAATAAGAGAGCCGCACATACTTCAATATGAATAAGAGAGCCGCAAATACTTCAGTATGAGTAAAAGAGCCGCATAAAACCAGACAAAAAGCCGCATGCGGCTCGCGAGCCGCGGGCTGGTTACCCTTGCCTTATAAGATTGGCCTATGTGAAATAAATACAAAATATAGTACACCAAATAAAAGGTAGAAAATTAAAAGATCTTACATGAATAGAATTTGTAAGTTTGATTTCACATCTAGATACAATGTCATATGACGTGGATATGATTTTATCATTGAGGGTTTGAAATTTGATGGATGTAGTTCTACCCTATTTAGATTTATGATAAGATTCTCTTCTAGATTTTTCTTTTGCGCTTTAGCCCAAGTTACGCATCAGATCTATTTGATATCCACTTTGTGTAAACCAACTAATGAGATTGCGAGCCTCCTTCACAGTTTACAGAATGCAATCTCCATGTTTTTGGTTGTAGTCCATGCCGGTGGCTGCTGGACATGTTTACTGAAGAACTCCTGTCTTATTTTAGATTCATTGCTGTTCTCAAGTACGCCTTCGTGTTATTGTTATCACCAATACCCTGCGTGGTTTTGACATGTGCATGCCGGATTGTTATATCAGGTGGTCATATGGATACAGCCGATTTGTTGAGCAGAAGTCTTCTAGAAGCGGACTACCTTATTAGATATACCCTTGAAAAGCCATATTTGACTGTGTGGACTTGGGAGTTACTCTGTCTTGTCATTCTCCCTATTTGGGTATTGATCTCAAGCATAACTTACCCTTTTTAGTTGGCAGTCTAAATTCATACGCAAATTTGTCTTCGTCTTAACTGTGGCTGAAGATATAAATTATCTACTCCTTCATAGCTTCCTAGAAGAATACGAACATACCTTAATGTTTAATCTTATGAGTGATACGTAAGCCATGACAGCATACTTGATTTAGTGGATTCTCTCCTTCATTCATCCATTCAACTGGGGTTCAAATCCTCAGGGGTGCCTAAAATTTCCAATTTTGGTAGCCCACTTATGAGTATGTATAGACTCTCTGTCAGCTCTGAAATGATATATATATATATAT
>WIPJ01002145.1:265226-292100 GCA_018155075.1 Cassiopea andromeda
TATATATATTTGACTCGGAGAACCAGTATACATATAAACATTTTTGTAGGTAATGGTTTCATTTATAGTAAGTGGGGGGCACGAAATGTTTTCTCTTTCCATTGGGGGGCCTTGCACAAAATAGTTGAGAAGCGCTGCCCCAAAATCGTCTTGAACAGGAGTGACACAAAGGGAGGGCTAGTTAGATTGTGTCACCAGAGATGGGCTAAGGAGATCGTCTCTTAGACTCTTAGCCATGACTTAGATCCCCTCCAGATAGTCAGCCTGAAAATTTCTTTCATCAGCCCTTACCTTGAATCCATTTGTCAAGGTTGTAAATTGAGACCCTGAGCGATTGGCTATCATTAGCTTGTCGCTATTTCTAGCTGTTTTCCTTAGGAGTTGGCAGGGTACCTTTCTTTTGAGCAAGTCACGATAAGGTTTGGAGTAGCTCTTCCTATTCTTAGTCCTTTTCCAATTACATGTAGAAATACCATCCAGTGAATATGTTCATCCAACTGCTATTAGAAAAGTTGTGAATTTGCACTAGTTGTTATTCTTGTAACTAAGTGGATCTGGCACCTTGAATGTCCTCATCCTAGTATTTGGGGGCTGATTAAATGAAGATCAGAGTTAGTGGAAGGAAAGAAATTCTCCCTCTACTAACTTTAATAAAGATGAAATTAAATAGACAGATGATTAATGGGGCTCTGTATATCCTCTTCCCTACAGAGCAGGATATATGTCAAAATGGAAGAACCTTCAATTGAATTCTTAGTCCATTGCAATTTCGTGTCGCAAACACAGTAGCACAGATTATGCAAGTGTGTCGGCTGTCATGGATGTAGTTTGCTAGAACTTTTTTGACGATTATTTTTATGATCCAAAGTTACTAACGCCTTTTTGATAGATGTTTTCAATTCTCTATTTATCAGATATGTATTTTGAGATTCATATTGCTTATAATAGTTCTTTCACCTCACCCGCAAGATGATCTTTGCAATTCATTTGGCATGTTTGCGTGCAAAGCCACTTTTATGCTGGAATTTATTTTACTAGTCATTACCTAATGCGTGTAGGCATGCTTGCATGCTTGTAGTTTTAGTTCATTTGTTATTTTTCACCGCCACAGGGTTACCATGTATTGCCATGCGCCCTGTGGTGTAAATGCCCTGTAAGTTTTCTGTTGATTGTAAATTTTATGACAAAAAGAAAAAATAGTTCCTTCGTTTATTCGTTCAATTTGTGAATATATTAGCATGTCATCAGTAATACAGATGAAACTTCAAAGCCGTTCAACATAGGAAATTGGTCATAAGATTTTTAAGAAGAAGAATAACGACTATGGAAATGATTCCGGCAAATCCATTACTTTGTTTTTTGACAATTTCAATATTCAAAAATAATTGTTAAAAAATTGATAATTTTTCGAAATGATGGATTTCTTTATCGCCATTCTTGTTCCAAAATTATTTTTATGATATAATGCAACTGATATTGTACTAAAACGAAATTTCCTCATCAAGGGATAGCTTACAGCGACAGCAATTGTGAAAATTATCAATTTTTTCAAGAATGGCTTACCTTGGTCCTTCCAAGAATTCTGTTCAGCTCTTATGGTCTCACTGATGTCACCAATCATTCTTATGGCCACAAATTGTACTCGATTAGCGCAAACGCAGCTGCAAAGGTGTCGTATGCCATCTGTGATTTCACAGCAAAGCTCGCCAGATGACCAAAAACATTTTATGATTTTATAAGGATGAATGTAAGTTTCTGTTCGGTTACACGGTATTTTCTAGGATTAAAGGAAGTGGCTTAGTAGTGTGTCGATATGAAATTTGGTTCCTTTTTGAATAGCAACTTGTTATTCAAAACGAACTAAATGTCATATTGATACATAACTGAAGAGCTATACTTTTGCTGAATCTTTATGAATATTGAATGACGTACTTTCAATTTTCAAGCTAAATTAGATAAACCTTAGATAGGAGACAATATTGAGTAAACTATGAATTCTCACAACACACATAACAATTAGCTAAACGTAAACACAGACAGATACATCAATAGCCCTTTTACATATTCTTGATAATTATTACAGTATAGTAATAATTCGGAATTAATACTACCTACAATGTGTTATGTGCTATGGGGAGTGGAGCGTGTGGAAAAACTAGGATGCATATGTGCCTATGAAGATTTTGACGAGAGTAAACTGGGAGGAACCTAGATAAATACCTATCTAGATACTTATGGTAGATACTCAAGTATGCCAAGGAAACAGCTATTTCATTTGTCTTTCACTGATAGGCTACCCAAGATATATCATGATACACCTGACTCACTCTGATTAATGTAGGTATGAGGAACTAGGTATTTTTGACGTCAAGGCAATGTGCCAACCCTGGAAAACCTTCCTGAACTAATCTTAATAGATTCTTATCCCCCACCCTAAGTTCAACCTATACCCAAGGCTTACTGATTTAGACTAAGATTGAGAAAACTAAGTTTACACCAAAAGTTACTACTTTTGCCCTGTTCTGTAAAAAGTTTCTTTCAGCTTCATCTCAAAGGTGAACATTATGGAACATAGCTCGTAGCAACCTTACCACAGCACCCCTGCGATTTTCAACTGAAATATGTTTTTCTGTATTAATTCTTTGGCTTCCAATTTGAAGTTCATTGTACACTCATGATTGTATTATTTATTTCTTGCCACTGAAAACTTCTTTGCGCAGGATGACTAGCTGTGCCTCACAGTTTATTCTTATATCTTTTGTCAATATTTTTACTAACATTTTAAAGCTTTCTTTGTTACTTAATGCTAGTTAATTAGATGTTGAGTACTATATTGTTCGCTATCATAAAATATGGCCAGCCTTTCTTTGAAGTTGCAACCATAACGAGGCAAATGCAATTGGCCTCCCATATCTTGAAGAATTTTTTGGGGACCAGAAACCTTCAAGATGCAGCGGCTCTCTTTGAGGAGAATGGCTCTCAACTCATTATGGGTAAGTTAGCGTCATAAATCAATGTTTCTTGAACATATTGTTAGCGTATTTGATCAATCTTTCTTGAAAATCTGAGTGCTTTTGTAAAAAATATAGGTGGAAACAGTGTTGTAAAAATCGTTTAATGCAGGCTACCCACTTCAAACGTTTGTCGTTATTATCATTAGAAATAGTAGCAGTTTTTCCATGATTTCATTGCATCAGTGCATTGATTTGCAGGTGCAAAGGACACAACGAGTTCTGGCAGGTAGTATTCATATGACAAAAATTCTAGAGCAATCCGAGAATGGTGAGCAGAGAATTGCCAACTTACTTAAATCTAAGCTCCAAGTAGATGAAATTGTGGTGAGAGACATTTCAGGTAATCTTGAATCAGCAACATAGTCATAGGGTGGCAAACACCACCCCTGAGGAACAGGATGCCTGCTTCTTGCCACCCCTGTGAATTCTTTTGCATTTGTTGTTGTTGTTTTATCTTTGCAGCTAAGGAGAGGTCCCCTGAAACTTTGGTTGAGTTCAACTGTAATCTTTATGATATAGTAGAAACTTCAATCTTTTCCTCCACACACACACATTAGGCCCCTTACAAAAATTAGATTATTATCCTTGTACATGTCATTTTTTCTCCCATGTCAACTTAGCATTTATAATTAGGCACAATTAGGCATTTTTTTTGTATCAGTTGAAACCCTCCCCCAAGAAATTAATCATATTACCACTCCAGGTCTTCTGATAACATTAAGGGAATAAAAACTGTATTACAGCATGAAAAAGCAGCAACCTTCTTTTGACATACTTAAAAGCTTTTTTTCATCCAACACTCATCAGAGTATGTCAGATGAAAATAGCTTTTAAATATGTCAAAAGAACGTTGCTGTTTTTTCGTGCTGTAGTAACGTTCTCTAGTACCAACAGACTATTTAAAAACGCTATTGCCCATTGCATTTCTAAGCATAGCATCCTCACAACATTATTTATAGTCAAAATATAGCATTTACTTACTATGATGAGGAATAATGCAATCACCCAAAGCATGGCAGACTATAATCCCTTATACAGAGAAGAAAAAAGGAAGTGCTCGCCCATATCTAAAAATTTTCAAAGAAGGAATGATAAACTAATGACTTTTTAAAGGTTGTCCTTAGCATTGGGCATTTTGATGTCACACTGGATTGACCATTTGTATTGAAAGGGGGGCAACAAGAAAGTTGGAACAGTCACAAAACCAGCTTTCAATAGTCAGGGGGACAACCAGGCCAGATGGGTGTGGCAGCCACACCTAAATGTAAGTGTGTGCTTGTTGAGCTCACAGAGAAATGAACAAATTTGGGGACTCTAATCAGGAACCCTTTCATGTTGGCTATAATGTTGCAATTGTCTTTTATACAATGCCAGAGAATGCCATTTGCAAACATGATTAGAAAGCTTTCAGCCTATTATCTTTAACATAGAAAAGACAATAACAAGATACTAAATGATTGAGATTGAAAGTTATGAACTGGCAAGGGCAGAAAAATCATCAAGCTGGGGGGCACTCCCCCCATCCCACCCCCTGGCTTTGTGGTTGGGAAACAGAGCCATAGCTGATTCATCCTTCAAAAATGTCCAAACAGTCACTTAGTGACCAACTGTGTTAAGGCAGCCAGTAATTCATTTTATTTTTGGAGATATTTTTCAGCAATGTTGATGTCAAAGAATGCTCAAACCAAGCATTTGATGTTGCAATAATTGTTTGAACAGAAATGACTCTCTGCATGAATCCCCAAATGTAGGCTTCAAAACCCATCTTAAAATGCTAGAAGTTGAAGTACATGTGTATATGTGGTCAATTGCTTTAGTCTCCAGTTCTTTACTTTGCAGTTCAAGCCCTGGTTTTTTTTATCTTGATTGCTAGTAGAAATTGGCAGTAACATATATGCCCTAATTTAAGGAATGCTGAATGATTCTGGAACTTTCTATTTTATTGAATGTAAAATTGTTATTTGCTATATCTGAAGTTTTCCACTGCGGCTTTAGAAGGTATTATTATTAAAGTAAAATGATCATTTTCCAGGTGGTTGTGGATCAATGTATGAAATCTTTGTTGTTTCACAAGATTTTAAAGATAAACGGACAGTACAACAACACAGATTAGTAAATGAGGTAATGATGGATTTATTTTAAAAGACTGTCTTGAAAAAGTTAATTGTCTTAAATAATGAGCTGTATTTATCATTTGCCTAATATGCCTATCAAGCACAAATTCTTTCTATTTTTGCCTAATCCATGGACAATTTTAATTCTCCAGCTTATAATTTTTGGTTCATTTGTTCATTCTTTATCAGTTCTTTCAGGTTTATTTCACTGCTTAGAAACATCAGTTGCATTTTATATTTGGTATGTCAGCATTAAATTTTTTTAGTTTGGCATTTAAACAGATTCTTAAAGATGAAGTCAAGCAAATGCATGGATTGAGGATACACACAAAAGTTCCTGACTAAGGTATTCTGCATCATGTTAAATGGATCTTGTAGCCAATGGTTGCCATCTGCATTAGTAGAAATGACAATTACTGTGTTAATAAGTGAATGTATTCAAGGCATACCTTCCGATATCATGAATGCTTGGATTTGTTGGTTTATGCCCTTGTAGCACTCTGCTAAGCTCACCTCATTTTACATTGGACTATAATCCATTCAGAGTATTGCAAATTCTAATTGGAGATTATGAAGAAATGAGAATTATAACAGAATATACTTTGCCTAATTTTTATTGCAGTTAATGTCTTGCACATTGCTTAACTACCAGCTGCCTTTTGACTTGATATCATCATCAATCTTGGAGTTGTTTATAGGTTTCCAAATCAATTGCTCTATACCAGACTGGAAATTTTGATGTGTCTCTGCAGGATCTTGCCCACACCCTGGCCTGCGTATTTTCCAATACTGGACATGCGCTATCATTCTGGGGGGTCACTGGCTCCACATTTGAAGATGCAAAAAGCCTTAAATGCAAGTTTAAATAACACTATATAGTCAATTTTTAATCTCACTGCACAAAAAATGTTAGGAGTTTAGCTAAGACATATACCATGTACTCTCAAAAATGAAATGGTCTGCACAGTAAAGGCGCTTTCCAGTCTGAGCACTTTAATTTTAGCATTGATCTACCAAAGCTACAGTTGCTTGTAATTTTCCAGAACTATTAAACTTCTAATAAAGTCATAGCAAGCAGAAGATCAGAATAATGACAATAACCTTACGCGGGCCTTTCTATCTTTGAAACAACATAAGCCCTTGATTTTGTAGGCTAATTTTTGTCATAGAAAATAAAAGCCAAATTGTGCTTCAAAATTAATTAATTGCTTTTACCAAATGTATTAACATTTCATAAATTAATCCCACAATACAGTGAAGGCATGATTACAAGTTTTATATCTCATTTCTATCCCATTAAAGTAAGCGTTATTCTCAGAAAATATCTTTTATTAACTTTTGTCTTTTCTCTTTTGCTCTGCATTTGAGATGTTTTCCGCTAACTTTCTCTCTTGTCCAGGTTTCATTCCGCCACTTGAATGCGATTTTGAGTCCAGGTGTGCCTCCTTCTTTGATTTGCCTTTCCTAGACGAACCTTGCGCATAGGCCTTGTCGTCATATTCGTACTCTTCGTAACTGTCTGCCATTTTTTCTATTTTGACCCTTGAACTGTCTGACCAAGAAGTGTAACTCAACAAAAATAATTAGCACCGCCTTTGTATTAGATTTAATTCCTTTTGGTAGTTTACTCTCAAAACTTATCTCACAATTTTCTGGAGATTGGCTGTAAGTGTCCCTTCGACTTGTTCCTTTGCTGAATTTTGTGGCCTACTTTGGGGTCAATCGTCATCACAACCTCGTATTCACATTTTTGTCACAAGTCACCAGAACGAACACGAAAAGAGACCCATCACTTGGTTTCCCAATTTTAATCTATCTGTTAGCCTGAAGTAGAAAATACTAGGTATGAATATGGATATATGATAATGAATTAACTTACTGCTGGGTATAGATTTGAAGAATAAACGTGAAAATATCAGTTAGTAGCATGCGCGGATCCAGACTTGGACTTTGGGGGTATTACTCTTGTGTCTCTAATAGAAAGGGGAGGCAATGGAAGGGGGTATTCACAGCGACCAATTCTTAATAGAATGCGGGAGTATGAATAGAAGGGAGGGTGTTCTTGTCGGCTAGTTTTCAATAAAAAGAGGGTGCTAATTGAAGGGGTATGCATGTCGGCAGCTTCTCAAAAGAAAAGGAGTGCTAGGAGAAGGTGGTTCGTGCTGGGAAAAGGTGATTTAGTTTTCTGCATATTCTGACCATGATCGATCTGTAAAATCTAATAGAAAGGGGTGTTAATAAGCAACGGGGGGGAAGGAAAATTCTCCTGAAATTAATAGACGGGGGGGCCGTCTATTAGAGACACCAGAGTAATTTTTTTCAAATTAAAAGTTTCTTAACACTATAGTTTGCTTTAGGAAAAATTGCCGTTTGGAGGTCCATGGCCTCCAGTCCTCCTGGACCCGCCCCTGGATAGTAGATCATGCTCGGGCTGACATTTGGAGATTACAAACAGGGTTGAAGCTAAAGAAAATTGTTGGTGGGGTGCACAAACCCAATTTACCAACAAATAGACTCAATCGAGCCCAATTTACTGATAAAGAGAGCTTTCCTTGAGATACGCCCCTGCCTGCAGAATGGGCATGGAGTGCATGCCTCCAAAAGAAAATTTTTCCATGGTTTTACCTCCCCAACATAATTATTGGCTTGGATATTTAAATTACCAAATAAGGCTTTTGCCCCTCCAAAGTGGTTTTATAGGCAGGGGGTTGGTGTAAACACTCATTCCTGCGTTTAGGGCCTTTAAACGGCATTCATTTGTAGCATTTCAGAAAGATATGTTGCAAATTGCACAAATCTTCCCCAGAGGCAAGCTTTTGAATCCATGTAATAACCTTGGAAATGGCATATTTGTTGGAAAATATTTTCTCCACCTCTTGCACTAAATCCCATCACCATCATCATCATCATCATCATCATCATCATCATCATCATCATCATTATCATCATCATCTTGTCTTGTCTCTTGTCTTGTCTTTCCCATTTCGCCCCCGATGGGGGCCTCGGACTGACCCTGGGGTCAGTTTTCGCCTGTAATTTGTTTAAAAGAGGTGATCGAGTCAGCTACACTCAATCCACTCTGTAACCCCAACAGTTACTAGGCAGAGCTGTAGCGTGAACCATTGAGTCTGCTTTTAACTGAAGGGGCCTGGTTGGACAGTTTGCCACAGGTCATCAAGATCTGCCCTAGTTCTGAATCTCTGCGATATAAACCACTATCAACTTAAGGGCAGCTGTTTCTCTGTGCCCGCTTGCCACCACGTGGAGGTCTCCAACATGGGCTAGCTCATCATCATCATCATCACCATCACCATCATCATCACCATCACCATCGTCATCACTTTATTTAGCGTAGGCTAATATACAAAACAGATAGCTAAGTTATAGCCAATTTATGCCTATTTTACAATATTTAAGTCCAAACTTAAAGTTAAAAAGAAATGAAAAATACATATACAACGGCAATAATTGCAAATTAAAAATATAGCAAGTTACTAAATTCAAAACCCCACTCTTGGGGTGCACGGTCTGCAAAGCCTATATTGCATCTGCTTATGTTGCATCTACCACCGTTCCATTGTCTAAGTCGTTTTTTGAAAATAGAAAGGGTATCTGATTGTTTTATATAGTGTGGAAAATACTGCCATAGTTTATTCCCAGTAGCACGAGCCAGATCAAGAAATAGAGACAGTCAAATCACGAAATAAATACAGTCAAATCACGAAATAAAGACAGTAAGATTACGAAATCTTCAGTTGAAAAGCGATTATCCGCCACGTAAACGCAGGCTTGCTTGGCGCAAATACAGTAAAAACCCGCACTCAAGAACCTATTATTTTGAAATTAGCCTACTAGTGGTCTTATGTACCGGATTCATGGCCCAGTGGTAGAGGGTCTTCCTCACAACCGGTAGGTCGAGGGTTCGAGTCCTTGCCGAGTCCTACCAAAGACTTTTAAAATGGTACTCACTACCTTCTCGTCTGGCGCTCGACATATGAGAATGGAATGGGAAAGTTAAGCTCGCGGAGCTACCAGCGGACCAGCCCCCCGCTGTAGCTTTCACTGCATTCGCAGACGCACGGTCTAGGGCTATAGAAACGGAGATAGGCGCCGCCCTATGCGCAATTGGGCGCGGGAAAGGACTTTGACTTTTTTGACTTTGTGATCTTATGTGATAAGGTAGCTCCAGTAATCAGGGTTCAGGTTCTTAACGCAAGATTTTGTAAAGAATAACATGAGGTCCGTAATTTAAATTTTTTTTGCATAATTGAGGGGTTTAGTGTTTCGACAGTTTTGATATTTCATTGCAAAAGGCTCTTCGGTGAAAGATGAGCATCGTGTGTTTATGCCACTTCGAAACGAAAAAAATTTGTTGTATGAGCTGGTATGATTGTTACAGAGACGTCTAGGAGCACGGTCTTGTACCTTTTGGGTGTGCTGAAGAGATGCAGAAGATGAAAGGTACCAGACCAGAGGACAGTACTTGAAATTTGAATAGATAAAGCTCTGGACAAGATTTCTTTGTTCATAAAGCCAATGAACAACTCGTCGTTGTAAAGCATTTAACAGTGCTGCAGCTTTTTTGCAACTATTAGAAATATTAGGGTAAAAATCAAGCTTATAACCCAAGGTATCTCCGAAATGTTTTACAGTCTCCTTAAAGTTGATTATTTCACCATCAATATTAATTTTCTCTCCACTAGTATTTGCTTGATTTTTTCCAAGCAATATGGCGTGGGATTTTTCAGCGTTGGCGATCATCAGAGTAAACACGGTATGAGTAAACGTGTGAGCATTTACTATGCAGACAGCTGTTATTCTTGCGTGTATGAATTCATATGAAGATGCATGGGCAGTATCTGTTGGTATTCAATTATCACGTGCCGGTATCTCCCTTGATCTGCCATTCCGTCGTTGCTTTTCTCTTCTAGTCTTGAGGCTATTTCCTTGTATCTTGTTCAAATGAAAGTCATGTCTTATTTGCATACCAAACGCTTCGGAGAAAGAGACAAAGAAACTATAGTGTATGATTTTATAGCATAGGAACTTTTACATTTACGTGTTTCGATATTGCAATAGATATATATAACTGTCCTATTCATGATCATAGAAACGTGTTAAGGAACTTATAGCACGCCGGCTTACTATTGATGTTTGGTTGCCGACGCAGAAATTAACGCTCGCAGTATTTCATGTTTAGAGAGTTTACGCAACACGACGCGTCTGCTCATGACGAGCCAAAGGAGTCTAGAAACTAGCGCGATATTCAGATTCGCGCCAATGCTTGCGAGAGGATGGTGTGACCGCGCTCGTTTCTAGACTTCTTTGGCTCGTCGTCAGCAGGCGCGTCGTGTTGCGTAAACTCTCTAATATAGAACTAGCAACTTCCATCCTTTCGAGGTTGTCGACAGCAATTGTCAGGGGCGTCGAAACGACGCTTACTGTGGAGGGGCCTGGTCACATAGGTCGGACATAAGCTCGGGCAAATATAGTGAAGTTTGCTGCAATTCTTCCCAAATGAAACACTGATGTGATCTAGTCCCCCTCCCCATAGAAGGATTTTTCATACAATTTTCTGCTACGACCTTGCATAGAGCTCTTCCTCCAAGGTGAGGTCTTACAGACAATTTTTGGCCCTCCTGTTCATACCTCCTATACATCATAAATTGAAAAGAGAAATGTGTGTCCAATCCTTTTGATAACATTGATATACCAATCGAAACAAGCGAGTCTGTTTAATAAAGACAGCAAATCTTAACTGTTCAAATTGATAGTACTTGCACAAAGCACATAGATCAATAATCAAATGTTGTATAAACGGATTTCTATTAATATTGTGATCTTAGAACGTGTGAATTCTATCTGGTTCACCAGTTGGGAATGTCCTTTGTCAATTGACTCTACAGTTCGGTTCACCGTTGCTCGAGAAAAGCGATTTCTTGGAGGAACACCCTGAGACGTAAGCTGATTTAGTACTTTGAAGCATTAGCATATAATCCTGCACCAAGAGTCCTTGCTTGCAAGTAAACAACAGGAATTTCCCAATTAGAATACTCATGCTATACCAAATAGTGTCGAACAAAGATACTCAAGGCGTGTATGCGCCCTTATTATTTGGATTAATGCAATGAAAAGTCGGTCTGTTTCTAGTTGAATTCAATGCGAATTTTGGTTCATCCTGAAAGCTGTATGATTCTTCTGTGTATCAGTCTGTGGCCTAAAGCAGGGGTAGCCAACCCGTGGCTCGTCAGCCACATACGGCTCTTCATCTATTTTAATGCGGCTTTCGCACTTACATTGAAGTGTGTATTTCTTATATACATTTACTTCACTTGCGTCCAATAAGATATTTTTGTGTTAGAGGAAAGGATTGAGTTGATGCATATGTCCCCTTGTGTTTGATGCGGCTCTTTGATGCGGCTCTTGGCCTCTGACTGGTTGGCCACCCCTGGCCTAAAGTCAAAATTATCTTGTTCTGCTTTGCAATGACTTTTTGCAGAGCTAAATGCTTGGATAGTGGACTGCTAGTTGATAGGTGACTGGACATCCTCGTTCCTAGGTAGAGTCTGTCATTGTTATTTCTTGATTTAATGATAATTTTAAGGAAGGTTAGCTTTTATTTTTCTTTGCATGTGATCATACCACCAATCTTAAGGTTAAAATACTTGATCAGTTTTCTCTTCAGTTTTTGCTGATTAGTCTTTATATACCAGTGTTTATCGCAAGTATAACTGAAAGGCCAGTGATCAGACTGGTTGTGGATATTTTTTGTTGAATTTGCTAGTTTCGGGGTATAAGAAATCTGTCATCATTTCAGCAATTGCACTCTTGTCTTTATAAGAATCAGTAAAATTGAGATTCAGACTGACTGTTCTTAATTCTTCAGGAATTTTGAGGCTGAATTGTTCTTAGTTTTCTCTTAAATTGTTAGGGTGTAGGCGATTCAAAAATATGTAGAAAGAGAGTATGCAAGACTACATTGAATGTTTTGATTGATTGAGAGCCCATTAGTAAATTGTTACATCCGAGATGGTCGCTCTTGCATGTCAATGTATATTATTGAAACAAGTTAAAAAAACAATTATAAATAGGCCATGTTAACGCAGTAGCTAGTTTTGCAAGGGGCAGCTAATTCACAAAAATTAAAGACAAAAAGGAACAAGGCTGTCAATTCTCCTTAGGCAAACAAAGAAAGGACATTTCATTTCCTTATCCTTGTGGAAAGCTTATGCCTCGTTGTCTAAAAACTCATTTTGCGACAGTGCTGTTAGTTTTGAATCGCTAATATCTACAATCAACTCTACCCCAAAAAGTTCTTCTATGCTCGATAACTATCTTCTGAACAAACAATTAAAAAAACAGCCTAAACAATCCCTAAATCACAATCCTATCAAATCCCATCATACTTAAGCAATTAAACGATTTCAAATCTCTACTTAATCAACCATCCCCTATCAATCAATCGCTCAAAAATAATTCCAAACTATCAAAATGTGAATAAATGCCTTTAAATTTCTATATCAATCTTTCCATGTGCTTCTATCCTTCATCTTACGATGGAACAAGCCCCCCTTGTGACGTGAATCAAATTACTACTCTGTTGTTCTAACTCAACAAAACGTCAATCAAATCCCAAATGTAACATCACTGACATTGGGGCAGTCCTAATCCCGAAAAGTGCTTCACCCTCAGCCTTGTTCTTACATTGTTCTTAATTTTCCTCCAAATCCAGGCTCGTGTTCTTGTAAAACTGTTCTTATAAGAGAAAAAGAGTGTGCCAAAAAAGTAGTTTTCATGTCTAATTAGGTTTTCTCTATGTTTCATTAAGAATCCTGAATTCTATCCTTGTAACGTGATAAATAGCCACATACACAGATTATTTCTTCAGTAACTGTACTGCAATTGTTTGCTAGAATGTAAGGCCCCGTTCACAAGGGAACGCAGTGGAAGTGGAACGCTGAAGGGCTTCATTTACACGGGAACACTTCAAACAGAACCGTTCCGTTCCAAAAAATTTAACGACCAAAAAAGTGACACGAAAAGTGGAGCGATACGTAATTGTTCGTACCGTTCCGGTCTTAACAGGCAAATGGAAAACATGTCAACGGAACGATTGCGTTCCCGTCTGAACACAAAACAGAATTGGTACACAATCGTTCCGTTCCCGTGTGAACAGCCTATTTGCCTGTTCCAGAAATTGGAATGAAGATGGAACGGAACGATTGCGTTTCCGTCTGAACACAAAACAGAATTGGTACACAATCGTTCCGTTCCCGTGTGAACAGCCTATTTGCCTGTTCCAGAAATTGGAATGAAGATGGAACGGAACGATTGCGTTTCCGTGTGAACTAGGCCTAAGAAATGAATGTTGCCAGGATTGGGTCAGAGTTCACCAGGAATGGATGTAGTTTAAAATAGCGTTTGAATTTGAGATCGAGAAAGGTAAGACATCTTAATAAAGATTCTTTTTGAGAAAGTACATGCAAACATGACTAGTATTGGAGATGCTGCAGTTCTCTCCTGAAACTTATAAAAGAGGTCTTCAAACACGGTGCCAACAGAATTTATACTTCTCCATATTTTACACTGTTAACCCTTGAGGGACTAATTCACCCTATGAACTATACGAGTCTAAAGCTTCTAACTTCTAACTCAAAGTAATCTGTTAACTTAAACTTCTAGCATAAACAACTCTCCACATAAACCACGAGGTATATATATATATATCACAACAACAACAACAACAACAATCACGGCTCCTTCACAATGCCGTATCAACAAATGTCTTGGCTACTACATACACTACCATCACACAGCCTTTAGAGGCATGACATTTTAAAAACTTTTTTCTTGTGTTTTACCATTGTTAGCAATTTTTCTTTTCATCAAAGTTTAGTTTTGAATCTTCAATGCAGTGAGGTTCATGTCTTCAAACATTCGGCTCATTGAGTTCCAATGCTCAGCTTCATTTATAAATCTTTTACTAAAAGTTTCATTGTATATATAGTGAAGATCGGCATTTCCTAATTCTTAATCGTTCTTTCTAGTTTAGTATTCTATGAAAACTTATTTTAGTAATTTCGTTTGCTATTCCAATCTTTTTCTATTGTCTGTCAAAGCTGAAGATTGTCTTTCTGTGATCATAAAAAGTGTCTACTATCTGGTATTGCTATTGGAATTTTTAAACTTTTGTATTGTTTATGGGCGAGCACGTTTGCAAAATCTCGTTCCTTCTGTACGGAGGTTCCAGGCTCGATTGGTGTCTGTAACGAAAGCTGGAAGGTCACTAGCTGGCAGCAACGAAAACGAGCAGCGATTCGTAGTTAGGGAGTGCATGTTATGCGTCAGTCAAAATGAGTCCCCACCCTCCCCCTTCGGAGCATGTGGGGGGCATTGGTGGAGATTTTTTGCCCTATTAGCTGATCGTTGTGTCCTATCTACGTGGGGATTGACTCATATAGGCACTTCCACTGAGCAATGCGGGGCTATAGGTGGAGATTCGTAGATTCAAATTCAACATGGCCAAAATTATAGATTTGCTTCTCGCACGGATAATTTGGAGTCTAAATGCCCCCAAAAGGGTGGGGAATTTTTAACTTTTCTCCACAAAATTTTTTCCCACATAGTGGGTTATTTGTCTGTTTTGGCTCACATTGCAATCCCAATGCCCACCTGTGTATCAAAGTGGGGGGGGGGAATTTGGGGTTCATTTTGACTGGTGCATTAGAACAGGCAGCAAACAACGAGAAAAGAAACTGGCCTCTCTTCCAAAAGTAGCCAGTGGGAAAGATAAAGCCTGGTCAAGCACGTACTAAAAAAACCTACCAATCTTATGTAGGACTGGGATTTCCTTTTGGTGGCGCAACGTTGCTGAAGCAACTTCATCTTCTGTGCACTTGTTAGCGTGCTGAATGATAGCGTGAGTGCATGTAGAGGTATGTTTACAAAACATCATGTCATACGGTTTTTTAAAAATAAATTTTATTTTTACTCTACATCATCCTATATACGGGTTTCCTTTCATAATACCAATACGATCTTGAATAAACAAGTTAGTTTCATTGACATAGTCCACTTGACTGCGGTAGATACAATCTATACCATGCACCTGTGTTTGAATATCATATAGAGCCATTTAATTATTCCACTGCTCTCCTATGAAATGCTACAAAATGCGATTTGATACTCATTGTTTGGCTTGCAATATTTCATATGCAATCTCATTGCTACACGAATTTCATGCTGACAAAATAACCCACAATACGCTTGCTGTTATTATACCGACACAATCAGGAATATTGCTACCCATACAATTTTCGACCAATCCTGTGTTGTTCACTAAATGTAAACATGCTTAGAAAGCAAAAATTTCAATTCTAACAGATATGGAAATACGTGGATCAATAAGTAAAATCTATTGGAGTGGCTAGCTGAAAGTCAGCATTATTAACAGTGGCTTTGAAAGTATTACCGTTAACAGAAGCACATGTCAAAATGCCTTCAGTACTATTTCACTCCATTTTGCCGGGCTTTCCCGTACAAGGTTACTGTGCTTCCGATGCATTTCATTTCTGATTATTAAAACACAGAAACAATTCCTCATTGAAAATGTTAGCTATTAGTGAAACAGAGAGATCAATTAAAATATTTTTTTTGAATTAGAAAATAAGACAAGTTATATCGATGCCTAATCGTCAATATATTAGTTACATTCTAGCCTTGCTAAAGTCGTTCTTTCTTAGCTTTATCTGGCTCTAGATAAAACTTTGATACGGTGAGTGAGTATATGGGACATTATTAATATTCGTTATGTTGATACGGCACTGTCAAGGAGCTGTGTTTATTATTGTTGTGGTTGAATATAGGTAGATACCTCGTGATTTAGATGAGAATTAGAGGGATATAGGCAAGATACAGAAACAGTATGAACGCTCAGCTTTATGGCAGGAACGAAACCCCCAAGAATTAACATCAAGGCAGTGGCATCGGTTACAACTCGAAGTTTATTGACATGAAACTCAACTGCATACGTTCATATTGAAATATACTTTTTCTTTTAGTTTTCTGTTGTTATTGACAAAGAAGGAGAAGAAAATATCCCTAGGATAGGTCACTCAAGCAAAGGGGTGGAAAATCAAGTCTGATTAGTGATATATGCCTTCGAAAAAAGTAAAAACTGTAACAATGCTGTCAGAATGTCATGGAGTAGTAGTAGATGCTGGCTTGATGCGATTTTGATATCATTTAGGTTACTGCGCCCCAAAACCAATCCTTGAAGTCAGTTACGTGTATGGGATACTTGCACATCTTTCACGGATTCTGTGCAATACATCTTAGTTCACATCGTTGGTGACTAACATATGTATGCTCAAAGAAGACAAGCCAGTTATATTCACCGATGTCAGGTAGGGGGTTTTTACAGGCTAGAGATACTTAAAATATAAGTAGCACTAGTAGTTTTCTCATTGTATTGCCCAATTTCTTCAAATTGATTATTAGCCTCGCTTGTTTACTACCACAGTTGATACTTTTGTGGTACACGGTTTTTTTATAAGAGAAATTTATAGAAAAACAAGGCTCAAAAGGCCACAGTCTCAAGCACAAGCCTCAAGCTTCGAAGTTCATTTTGTCTCCGTGCCAAAAATCGAAATTACTTCATTCTTTATTAGCTTTTTGTGATAACAAGGATCGAGTCTTTTAGGGTAAGAAATGGTAACCCTTTTTTGCCAATCTATGCCTGAAAAGTTAAGAAAATCTCATCCTCATTTCGCGGATAACCTAAGAAAATTGAGGCTAAAGCAAGAAAGCATTTTTTTATGAGAAAAGATCACTACTTGTTTCTATTTTAAACAGGGGTCGTGCAGGTCATTGAACTCCTTGAAAAGCGCTGGGATTTTAAATGTCATTTCAAGGGCACTTGAAAATCCTGGAAAATGAGAATTTTCGTTCAAAATTGATCAAACTCCTTGAAATCTCTGAATGTTTGCTGTTTTCTTCCTTCGCAGCGTTAAACAGCATAAAAAATAATTTCAAGAAGTACCCAAAGGAAAGTGGTACCAGAAAACTCATGATTCACGCATGCGCTGTGAACGTTACTTTAGAGCTCCTTGAAAGTCTTTGTTTTTTTTGTCCTTGAATAGTCCTCGAAAACTCCTTGAAATTGAATAGTCTGCAGTAGACCCTGTCTCACAATCTAGCGGTGTTTTCCAGAGTAGAAAGAAAGCTATGAATTAGTTTATCCCTGATCCAAATTAGGAGGAAGAAGGAGCATATATGTTGAAGAAATAAGCTCCCTTTTTTTCATGGATATCGCTCCTTGCAGAGGAATCGATAATTAATTCATGAATAGGCGTTGGTAGAAATCCGAAGAGTTGGTGAAAACATCTGCAACTATCACTTCACTTGAAAAGTTTCAATCTCACCTGAAGTACTAAAAGTGTAGATTGATCTGATAGAATTGTCGAGATAGCTTCATTAATCCATTTTGTAAAGAGAATAGATTTAAGAGAACTGTTGTTGTTCATAAAATTCAGCAATATCACAACTTGAGATAAGGGGCATCACGTGACGCGAATGCCATTATGTCATTCCAAATGATGTCTGCTGTTTGTTGTCATGGGAGATGCCTGTGCGCAGCTACGGATGCTTTTGTCTGCACGCAAAGTTATAGGTGGTTTTCTTTGGCACTTTGTGCTTTTGAACAGAGACACGTTTTCCTTTTATAAGAAACATGTCTATTAGAAACATGAGGCTGAAATTAGGCAAAAATTAAGAAACATGGGCAGGCTGAGCTGCAAGTAATAACTTGCAAAAACTGTTTTTCCTAGTAACCTTTTGTTCGAAAAAGCAGGAAAATAGAATGAACATTCATTGCATGCCTCAAAAAACCTGACCATCCTTTTTCTTGCATCATAATTGCCTAATCTGGCATGCTCTTGTAGCAAGACAAATGGAAAGGTTAAGCATCCCATCCATGGTAAAATTTGCCCCCAGAACGCATACCTCCCCCGCCATTCGTGCAAGTCAATGTACCCTTATTTTAGAAGATGATTTTAAGCTAGTTACAGCTTTCCGGGATTCAGCTCATGTGTGCACAAGCTCTTCCCTACGCTTGGATTTGTTCAATAATAGGCTTCTGATCTCCCAGCCCGTCTGAGAGTGCCATACCAATAAGATTTTACATGTACACAATGAATTTTCTTAAGCTCAATTACAGAACTCAAAAGACTAATATTTGTGCTGGTGGTTATTGTTCTTAGCCCTTCCAACTCTAGATTGATTTGTTTGTATCAAGAACGCAAGCACAATCGACACTCTGCATCTGCGCTTAGTGGATGCTACGTGCATCAATTACAGCTACGTTTGAACACTCTAAGGTGAGTTTTTCTCTAAGATGGCATTCGTACTTGTAAGGTGTATTCGTGAATATTGACTCAACTTAGAATTCCACCCGTTTGTAGTTTGTCAGCTATAATTGAAGAAAGAAGACGAGGTAGAAAGTTAATCTTTCAGCTGTAACTGCATCCAGTGTGTACTGCCTAATTTTCCACTCATTTGCCGCTGATTTATTTGTTCATTAGTGTAGCAAAGTGTGAATTTCCGCACTGAGTATTTTACTCACTACTGTTTTGCATATATCTCGGTTCCGTTTTCAAGTTGCAAGCATGGACGTGTTCCTGTAACCTGCCAACAGTTCGCTTAATATGTACCATATGACAAAGTGGTACCATTCATAGACATCGTTCAGTTCTGTTGTGTCACCAGAGGGAGCTAATTCAGGGAGCTTATAGGCATGGATGTAAATATATGCAAGTTTGTGTGTTTCTTTATGGATGTATCTATGTACATGTAAATTTTTCAGCAGAAAGCTCGAGCTATTTAAGCCCTCCGGCTTTCAATTCCCATCAGTATCTGATGGTCTCTAAATTCCTTACGAAGTATGGATATGGCTTCAAGTTGATGGGTCTTTCTTTCCAAGCAAAATTCAAACCAAAATTAATTAAGTTTCATGTATGACTATTTACTCAGCGCTATTTGTATCCTAAATATTAAGTCACAAACCAAACACCATATTCATTATTAATTACGAAACTATTTCACTCTGCGGACGCGACAGTATTCATAGCGAAGCGCTACTCTGAAGATTTATGCTTTGTTTCCACAAGGATCAGATGCAAACTTCTGGGGTAGATTTTGGAAAAGCTTGCAGTGGTACCGCAATGTATGATAGCAATAATCGAATTCTTATGATCTTGCAAGGTTGTTGTCAGTCTGCGATAAGTCAAAGTGCAGTTTGGAGAGAGACTTATTTCTATCCCTGTAGACAAAAAGAGTATACGAGTTTTGAGAAAAGAAGAAACATGATTCGTTGTTTGATCAAGACGACAAGTACCGCTTTAGGCTCTTGTCATTAGTATGCGTGCGTCTGTGTATATATGACTTTGAACATTTCACATGCATAACCGTAGACCGTAAGACAGTCGCTATCGTTTCAGCCAAGGAAACGGAATCATCATGAAAAGTATAGTCATCTCTTCGAAGATATTTCTGCATTAGTTGAAGCAAAATTTCAACAATACTCTTTGGACATATGAGGTATTACATTATTTTTGTACGTTTCTATGACTTCACGTCACACTCATCATATGTATCAAACTGATTGGCTACTTATTCAATTCATTCTAAGGAGGAAAAATCCCCTTCCCTCATAATTTGCGTCTTCTCAAAATCTTCACCTCGGCGATCAAGACATTTGAAGGCGTGCTCGAGATTGTAGATCTTGCTCTACGAAGGCTAGCATTACTTACTGAGCTGAGCTAAAGTAGGAATCTTTTAACTTAGTATGGGACTTTTTGTAATCATACTACTGTTGCATGTTACTGCGAGAGTACAAAAGCACGTAATTTAGGACACATAAGGATAATAGGAAGATTGTCTTCTTCTCCTTAGACATGCATGAAACAATCTGCTGTTTCTTATCTGCTGACTTCCATCCGAAGTCATGCACAACTAGAATATCATGTTATTTTTTTATTCTATGACCATTTTAAACATAAATTGCTGTTTGCTATATTTTTTCTGCGCCATCTATAGCAGGAAGGACGCGAGTCATCTAGTTTCAACTGTACGTGGTGCTTTCAAGTTAACAGCATCAACTTAACACAAACAAATAGAATTAGGGGGGCTTAGCGTTGCTGATATATCATTCAAATGATAATAATTATGTATAATAGGAATATATCCTGTCGAGGATCATGAACATCACCATAAGATGCACATATTACATATTCTGTTGTCGCAATAAGTCATGGACAAGTCCAAAATTACACGGCACATGAATATGGACTTTCTCAGTAATTAACTAGACTTTTCTTTTCTACTGCGCTTGATTTTTTACTTTAATTTATGTACCACTGTGACAGCCAATTGTACATTGCCTTATATAGTGAGATGTATAATTGTAAGTAGTTGATATATTGTTGAAATGAAAGTTTGAAAAAAAATTATGCTATGATGTCCTATCTTCGTTTTATAAAAGCAATGGTTTGCAATGCGCCAGAACTTTTTAAGAGGAAGCGTATTTGACGAAAAACTGTGGAATTTTCACTACTGTATCAAAAGAAAATTCCTTATGCAATGTAGCAGTGAACAAAATACATTAAAACGTGTACTAGTGTTCGTTATATTTTCATTCTGTTGAATTGACGACGACTAGAAGACGTACAGTACACAAAGTCTAATGCTATAAAGAGAAGCAGCATGAATACGCTAATCCGTGTTCTGCAAATGGAATGCTTCGGGTGACAATTCATTCAATACCTTTCTTTGATCTAATTGTTGGGACTATTTTATTTCTTGGGAGGGGAACTACAGCAATCCTCTACAAGGGTGCTTCAGTTGTATTATGTTTCTGAAGTTTTTTAATAATAAGAGGCTTTGTTTTAGCTAAAGTGAAGTTAGAATCAAACTATTTACATAAATGTGCATGTGGTGAATTCATCTACTATCCCCTCAAATGTGCAAATGATTGACATTATAACGACTGCCTAGCCTTCTGATTGGCTATGTTGAAGGAGCTAGGCTCTAACGATTACATCACTGTAATTTACTCAACAATTTCCATCTTTCTTTGTCACGTTCTCACGTAGTCTTCACTGCTCAGTCTGATAGATCAAGAATAGGTAAAACCTGGTCAAACGACTCGATATTTCACTTGATTTTTTACTCCACAACAAGTCGAGGGAAAAATCGAGCCGTTTGGCCAGCTTGTTGAGCGAGTCGATTGGAGTCGAGTGATGTTGAGTGAAGTTTGATCTTTGTCAAAAACATCGAGCAAAAGAATTGTTGAGTGAAAATCGACTAGTTTGGCCACCCTGTAGAGGAAGTCGAGTGAAAGCATGCGCAGTAGCGTCTCATTGGGCGGGCAAATATTTTTTATGGTAAATATTTTTAGCTGATGTGCGTTGTGGATATATGCGTAGTTGAAAAGTCGAGAGAAAAATCGAGTCGTTTGGCCACACTTGCTCGACTTACACTCAACTGTGAGATCAAATGTTGAGCAAAAACTCGAGTGAAAAATCGAATCGTTTGGTCCGGGCCTAAGAAATGACAGTACAGTCTCGTATTTGATAATTGTGTTTTAGTTTGATCTTTATGTATGTTGAAGGATACACTACACACGAGACAACTTCAACTGGTGTTGAACTTTGAATAGAACTTGATAAAATAACGCAGCTGCTACAAAATGATATCATCCAAAGATGTCATTCAAAGTTTTACTTCTTGGTTTTATTTCAGTTCTAGGCTTTCAACCAAGCAACCGCTGATCGTCTAGCAAACCTATTGGCCATTCGAAGTGGCGTGCAGGTTAAGCCAGAAGGAAATTGTTGATTCTATATAACCTTGTGTTACAGTATGCTTCCTAAATTAATTAACTAAAGACTTGTTCAGCCATTTAGAAGAAGAGCAGAAGGTTTACATTCAGCTACTTCGTACGGAACAAGTAGACAGCCGTGAATTTGTAATAATTGGACCGTCAGATCCTGAAGCTTATACCAATCAGGGAACTTGTTATTCGTCATCCGAATATCACTAAGAGGACTGGCTTCATACAAACAAATTCACATAGGCAAGCACCGTCTTGCGCAATTTTAAGGGTATAAGTTTACCAGACAAACCAAATTCCAGAACAGTCAAGTTATTGATTTTGGTAAATGGCGAACTACACAAATTCGACTGCATTCCCGTCCAAGGTCGTCCCAAGTACACCAGAAAAAGCACTCTTCAGCGTGACAGACACACAAGCGACGCTTGTCGTTGTCGGCTTCGTAATTACGATGGTCCTGACATTCTTCGGTAATACCCTCGTCATCTCTGTCGTCTTCCGCCAACGTTTGATACGGAATATTCAAGTAACAAACTCTTTTCTTGCGAACCTAGCAATAATAGACTTGCTAATGTCTATCTTGGTTCTCCCATTTTGTATCAGCATAAACCTAGAGCACGCCTGGATTTTTGGAGATGGATTTTGCGATTTCAATGGGATGTTTACGCTTTTTGTTGGATCTGCAAGTATTTTGACGATGTCTGCAATCAGCTTGGACAGGTTTGTTCCTTTGATGTCAGCTGCATTTTCTCGTAAGCTTCTCGGGCCTTGATAGGTGATTGTTTTTGGTCGTGACATCTTGATTGATCACTGACTGATGACAACCTTAGACTTCAATGATAGACCTTGAATATATAAAGTGAAACATAGAATAGAATTATGTTAGAACTCCAAAATTCTTTAAGCACTTCTGTCAACTAATGTTCCCATTCTAAAAACAGATGGGTTGCATTCGGAAATGAATAGTGCTTTATTCCGTTCTTCCATTTTAACTTCATTTTCAATTTTACTTTTATGTTGCTTTAATTTTCATTCTTTTTTTAATCCAAATTTTTAGCCTTTTTGTGGACTATCTCTCAATCATCAGCATGCATGAGAGTAGGAGGGCGTCAAATTTAGGAGGGGCATACATTTTCTGCCCGAAATATTAAATAGAGCTGGAGAGCAGGCAGAAAAGTTGCCCGAATTTCCTATTGTTCTTTCAGAAAACTTGCCCGAGTGAAACGGATTTCAGCCCAACTTAGGGGGCTGCAGCCCCCCTGGTCCCTCTCTTCCTACGCTTATGTCAGCATGCTACTTTTGCCTTCATTCTGAAACTGTACAACACATTGTCTTTAGCTGCACAATAGACATAGAATACAGCAGTTATACATGGATACGTCACTCTCCACTATATTTCATAACTAAGACCCTTTCCACATCTCCATAGTTCTCTTTATACGCTGATCTGCTAGCCTTTCTAGCCTCTCTTCTACCCGGCAATACCTTAAGATCTGGCCGAATCTTTATCACGGCCAACTTCTTAAGTATCATTGAGCTCACTTTGGCTTTGAAGCCAATATCAAAGACACTAGTGAGTTCAAGAATTTATATCATGTTCTGCATGTTGCTGCAACAGACTTCACTTCACAGATTTATTTACCTTGGTCTAGGAGTCCTAGGTACAATAAGTTCTTCTCTGAATCTGTTTTTACTATTAAAGTCTCCTGGTTTTAAGGACAGTTTGCAAAATCATGTTTTACTCAAATTCATCAATATTATTATAGATTCTCTTGCTAGATATGTTGTCGAAATTGCCGTGGAAAATTCACAACTTATTAGATATACACACTTTTTATAGGAATACCTAATTTCTCGCTGAGCCTCAATACTCCTAAATTTTTTCAGTTTTGAGCCTTAGCTTATTCTTAAAGTGTTCGTAAATATCGAAGGTGTAACTACGCCTGAAAGGCAAATGATTATATTCAGATCTTAAATGGTGTCTTACTTTATCATAAAGCAAAATAAAAGTGGAGCAGAATAACAAATATTGTATCGATAGTGAAACAGTTAAGCTCCAAGCTGTACTATAACGCGATTACACAAACATTGTAAGTCTTGATAAAACTTGAGCCATGCTACACATGGTATGAAGAAGTTTCACAATCCGCAGTTGCAAATGTTTCGTATCATTTGCGATATTGGCTTTTCGTGCACAGGATTAAGAGAATAGTTAGTGAGACGATAAAAGTATGCAGCTTTCATTGTGCAGCAGCTTTGCCTGGATCTGTGATGTGCAGATACACCTTCTGTTGAGGGGGGGGGGCGTTTTAATCAAGTGACCAACTATTTTTACTAAAACAAAAGGTCACAGAGAATACTGTGGCCAACTCTCTTGCAGCATGGCTGACTTTTGACCAACTTTCTTACAAATTTGAAAGTAGTGGGGGTGCAATGCCCCCCACGCCCCATCGGCACATCCCTGGCCTGGATATTATTTATTTTCACAGTGTTTCTCAAATAATGGAGCGCCCCTTTTGGGAGGGGGTGGTGCGATGGGATTTTAAACGGGACGCATACAGCTTCGTGAAACAGATATACTTATAAAACATTTCTGGATAATTTTCTTAATTATAGCTACAGGGAGGCGCGAAATATTTCTCTCCCTATAGGGGGCTTTGCAGAAAGAGTAGCACTGATCTAGCTTGTCCATTAGTTTCTTACGCACCTGTATCCTCCTTTGTGTTGGTAGCGTGAAGAAGAAGAATGACCAGGCTTTTGTGATTTCTGTTTGAGAATGCCCTGCAGGCATTTTCCCATCTGTCAACCCATGTACCTTGGTTGCAAAAATTTAATTAGCACTTGCTCCTTTCCACCTTTAATTGGGTGAGAACCAAATACAAACTGAAATTGATTGAACTAAAAAATTTGTTCAAGACTAAGACTACCTAGAAAAACGTGTCTAGTTTTTTAACATTTCGTTAACAGCATTAATTCTGTGTAATCACTCCAACTGGTTTTGCTGGAAGGTATTTGCTTTTTGTAGATCAATATATACTCTGTATCAGTTCATATCAAAGATATGATTACGTGGTGTTCATAGTTGAAGCAAATCTTTGAATTACTCTGATCGCCATCAAGTATCAATACTTTAACGTAATTTTAACACAGGAAGTGCGGTTATGCTGGCAAACTTGGAAGAAGCATTTAGTTGAAAGGAAAACTCATGCTTCTAGCTTTAAAGGAAAGTTTTTAATACTGATGGAAATAATCACCTACAAATTTGTAACTACATCTTTGCAATCTTTACATTCCTTGCAACTCATCCAAAAATGACATTCATTAATCACAAATTGCAATTGCTGAAAATTTTTTCACAAGTTCATCATCACTTCAATGAACGCCTTTTATAAGAAACATGTCTATAAGAATCATATGGCTGAAATTAGGCAAAATTTAAGAAACATTTAACAAACATACGTAGGCTGAGTTTCAACCAATAGCTTGAACAAACAGTTTTTACAAGAAAACTTTTGATCAAACTAGAAAGAAAATAGAAACAATATCCATTGCATTCCTTACAAAACCTGAGCATCCTTCTTCTTGCACCACAGTTGCCTAATCTGGGTTGTTATTGTCATTGGAAGTCTTAAGAATTTAAGAAACAGCTAAGAAACACTTAAAGCACGATTTGACGACATATTCAATGTGTCGGCAAATCGTGCTTTAAATGTTTCTTACCTGGGAAAAATCCAAGGTGAAACCATAGAGTTTATTTCTTATAAAAGACGCGCGTACTTCGCTTTTATCGGCATATGTTTTTCTCTTATTTTCTAGATACCGCGCGGTAAAGAATGCTGGTCGAAACAGACTCTCGATCAAGCAAGCCTATATAATGATTGCATTGATCTGGGTGTGGTCATTAGCTATCGGAATGATGCCCATATTTGGCTGGAGCTCATATTCTTGGGCTCCAGGGTCAAGCGTGTGCAAGTTCTCCTTCACAGAAGCACAAGGCTTCGTCGTGCTGCTCATTGTATCATGTTTTGTTTTCCCCGTGGTAACCATGCTTTTCTGCTATATAAGCGTATTCGTCGTGCTTCGGAGGCACCACAAGCAGCTAAGCAAATGGAAGGAAGGGCCTATGACTGTAAGCAAGAAAGCTCAGGCAAGAAATATGAAACACGAAAGCCGTGCAACTTTAGTTGTATTTATAATATTATCCGTATTTTGCTTGTGCTGGGTTCCGTATGTTGTCATTAACGCGCTCAAGCTCATCAACCCCAATGCGGTTATTTCCTCTGGTGCCTTTCTGTTTGCCAGTTGGTCCACGACGGCGCATGCAGCCGCCAATCCAATTGTTTACATCATATGGAACAAGAAATTCCGTATTCAGACTGCTAGAATCCTGCCATTTGCCAGATGCTGTTTGGCAAAAATAGGCCCGTTAGACGAAGAACGAACTGAATACCCCCAAACAAGGACAGTGCGAGTTGGGACAAAGAAATGAAGTTCGTGATATACCTTGGAACCTAAGCGCATCGATGACGTCCTATTTCCAAAGTACCATCCTTATGCATGTACATGGAAGTAGTAAAACCCTTTAGATACATGCCTTTATTCCCTAGAAACTATACAACTGTACTATAGTTTTTATCCTGTTGTTTTTAGCATCCTATAGAGCTACCTGGTCATCGCAAGAAGTGTGAAATTCTGAGTAGCAACTTAATAAATATCACATCAAATTGTTGTATATATAAATATAAATATAAATATAAATATAAATATAAATATATATATATATATATATATATATATGTTTAAATGTGAATGTATGTATGTATATGTATGTATGTATATGTATATGTATATGTGGCTGGAG
>WIPJ01002145.1:292143-303302 GCA_018155075.1 Cassiopea andromeda
TATATATATATATATATATATATATATATATATATATATGTTTAAATGTGAATGTATGTATGTATATGTATGTATGTATATGTATGTATGTATATGTATATGTATATGTGGCTGGAGTTAGTTCCTAATACAGGCCCGTAGACGGCTAAACTAGATTAAGGGGTGGGGCAAAGATGAAGAAATCATGTTAAAAGCCGGGAGAGAGCTTTTGAGTGTTAAGCATCTGCTTCAATAGGTATGCAAGTATGTGCCAAAATAGTCATGTTTGATGGGCACGCCGTTGAAAATGGGGATTTGGGGGCTTGCCCCAGAACAGTTTTTGGGGGCAGCGTCCTCTAGGACGTCAGAAAACGTCCTTTTTGCAAAGCATCCTATAGTTGTGTTCATTGTCGACCTTCATGCTAAGAGAAACTAATTCCTCAACCAAGAAGCACTAACGTTTCGTTTCTCCTTTTGCATGCACATACGCCAGTGCTAGAAGCAAAACAATCTCCTGTAAGTAGATCGAGCAAAAGACAAAGCATAGCCCAGGCATCTGGAATTTGCTGCATGGAATACACTCAGAAGGGAACAGTGCCCTATTATCTTTGCATTGGGTCAGCGAATCCGAGAACTGAAGCACCAGCATTTTACTCTCAAAGCTGCAAACAGAAATTCCTAGAAAACTTGTGCCAAGACTGAAAAAGACTTAGAGTCTGTCACATAACAAAATTAGGATAGCTGCACGTCAGATATCTGTGTAGTGATGCTCCTAGACTCTTGATTTGGTAGAAGTCAATTGAAAAATGAGTAAAAGTACAATGTAGAGCATTATTGTATAAAACCTCGGTGGATTATTGGGGTGATGCCCCCTGCCTTCAGTGTCTAGGGGCCTGTCCTAGTATAAGTTCACAGCAACAGCCGATTGTTAATGGATATCCTTTTATTTCAATATAATAGCTACAAAGAATGTGTCCTGGTAGGATTAAGGGGGCATATGGTTTCCATATATTGCATAGCCACAAAGCTAGTCCCTGCCTTCAATGTTTGCGAATCGAGCTACAGGAAGTACAGCTGTTTGGTGTAATAGCCTCTGTCAACTAGATTTACAATTAATGGATTAATTACTGAAGGAAGAAACGAAAAACCCTACTCTGCTTCAGTTTGTTTATCATCTTAAGAATGGTTCCTTTGAGCAATATTACATTTCAGAGTATCGTCAGAGGGGTCAGGAGACAGCTTTTCTGTCAGGAACAAGGGTGTTAGCAGCAGTCAGAACGTGGGGGCAAAGTCAAGGACATCCATCAAGCTTGAAATTGCAACTATGTAAGATGAGAGGAACAATTTGCATTTAAAGTTATAAAAAGTAGGGGCATGACTCCCTGTGCCCCTAGGTTTCTACTCCCATGGTCAGGAAACTCTATCCCCTGCCGGATAAACGAAGCCTGCCATGGACCATACAATCATGTATACATATTTACATCCACATACCTCTGAAAGAACAGATTTTTTCATCTTTAAATTTGCTTGTCTATAGAAGCGGAATTGAATTAATGTAATGATCTATTTTCTTTTTGAGGAAGTCAAATATTACGAATTTTGCATACGAGTAAAGTAATATACATGCCTTTGGGTGCAACTCTACGTTCTATACATTTATTTTTGTGGTATTACAAGTTAAATTCCTGCTGAAATTCAATATAATGAAAAATAACGATAGATTAACGGTATAGCTAAAATTTGCCTACTTTCTGGAGAATTAGTGCTTCCAAATTTATGTACTACAGTGGTCTATGTCATGTAATAGTGTATGCTGTGAACCTCATGTGAAGGGCAAAGACGAGTCTAGCCAGGGACACCTCCAATAGCCCTGGGTAATTGTAGCATACTGGTATACAATTGGGGGATTATCACTCTGAAAAATCTCTTACACTGTGTGAAAAAGTCAAAAAAATGACAGCAATCAACCACACTACAGCCGAAGAATATTGTAACCAATCACAGTAAATAGCAAAAAACACGTGAAAATACTCAAAAAAGTTACTTAAAGCCACAAAATCTTGCATGCCTTGTTAAGAGCGAAAAGTGGCTTGCGGCATTCGGTCCATTTTGACTAATAATCCTGTATATATTTCTTAGAAACAAGGTTACCTACAGGCAACTGGAAGGGCTTCGGGTTCTTTTCCAGCTTATAGTCAGAAAATTAGTGCCTTTTTTCAAGAGAAAATCATGCTATTCCACAGCTTGAGAACAGAAAATTGGTCTTGGACACAAGGAACGATGCTTAGTTTATTTTCCCGCCAAATTTCTGTATAAGACTGTCGTCAGTATTGCGATAGTAGTGAGTATGAGTGTCTTTGAGGAATCAATTTTTGATTGAATAAATAATGATCACAATCAAGATCAATGGGCTTTCCGTACAGTTTGACATCTTGAACAATTATCTAAGGTTCTATTTCTTGGAGATATTTTCTATTTCTTGGAGATATTCTTGGTAGAAATTTGTATTTTGTTTCACAGTTGCAAAGACGATTGACCTGGAAAATAGGCCTACATCATTGACGTTAGCGTTTATAGTGAGTTGCAACTTTCAATTTATTTATGGAGATTAGTCAATGCTTTTTCCTTTTGTCGCCCCCCCCCGCATTCACTGATATAGCAAAGGGAGGTTATTTGGGTTTGCTGTAAGTCCAGGGCCTACAGCAAACCCGAAGAGAACTGGAAAATGAGTCATGCCATGAGTAGAGAGTAAAAGTCTAGGAAAGTCAGGGATTGTCTTGAGTATTTATTCAAGGAAGCGAAAAGTTTGGGAACATAGATTTGCTTGCCCGCATAGCATTTTCAGAAGGTCATGTGTGGTCTTTCCAATTGGTGTCAATAAATGTGAACTTTATCATTTTGCATTGTGCTATAGTAGCTATATGAACACATCGTATTCATTAGGTTGCAGCTTCTTTAGCTATTTTTGCGAAAATGTGAAATGGTGGTTAATGAAAATAAGGGTGGTTGCATCTATTAGTCTGATGAAATTCACGTAAAAGTGAGAGATCCCATTTGCGTATTGGCTATGAGCCTTGAGCTCCATATTCAAGGCTTGGCTTCGTAAATAGTGATTGCACAAAACTTAGTGCAGTGTGCAAGGACAGTTTGTCAATAAATGTGCGAAGTTTCTAATTTCTATGGAAAATAACAATTTCACTTAAATATCGTTTTCTTCTGTCGATAATCATATGATACGAGCCCTCCTTGATACCCGATTTTAGGGAAGTAACCATCACCGAACTTCAATGCTTCATAACTTACGATTGGGGCCAAATATTTAACGAGTAAAACGGTAGTTTTTTGCGAAATTTATAGCAATACTCATTTTTGAAGAAAAATCAGGAATGTCTCAACGCACATTTTACATGATGTTTCTTATTTGGAGGGTAGTAAAAATGGGCCTAAATTTAGCTGTGAGGGCCATTTGTTGTCAAATTCCAGACTTGGTATTGGCTAATACGGTAAGGAACATTCGCATGTGATCCGAGCTCTTAACCGATAATAGATTTGGAACCTATGCTGGCCCATACAGACCTGAATGAGGTTTGCATCCAAGATAAAGAGAATTCTACCTATCTAAAGGTAAGTTGTTTGAAGTCATCTAGCGCAAATTATATGCAGTATTGCATTCATTTATTCAAAATGCAACTGATTTCAGTGTCTCAATGCCTATTTTGACAAAGTTTATTTGGGCACCTAAGCTAGATTCAAAAGCTGGAGGAGATAAACTGAAGCTCGATAGACTCAGACGGCATGGGCTAGCCATTGGCAGGGCCACCGAGAAGGGCAAGGGGGACAAATTCTCCCAGGGCCCTAAGGTCGAAGGGACCTCATAACTCCCAATAATACAAGGTCTGGGGGTCTCAATGTAAAAAAATGGTAATATTCTAAAGTTATTTTCTAAACCCTGAAAATTTCTTTTTTTTGCCTTACTTCTTTTTCTTTTCCTTCTTTTTGCCTCCAGGACCTCTGAATTCTCTTGGTGGCTCTGACCATTGGTACCAGAAATGGAGCGAAAATATATATTGTCTGGTGCTCAATTTGTCCCTGGCACTGTAAGTACACCTCCAGGAGTTCGTGTTTTTCAAGTGCCGCTATATTAACAAGCACAAATGTAGAGTCTCAACCTCAATGTATTCTTAAGCTCAGATCAGCCTTTCCGCTGTTGGGCTTAAAATATATCCGAAGAGTGCCTAGACACAATCTATTAATCTAAAACAACATATATTTAAATCCTTTGATTTCAAATGAAGGAGATTCTAAAATACTTTGTGCACGGCCATAAAAGTATATTTATTTGATTTTGCTTTAAGTTAACTATATAACAAGCTAAGAGTATGTCTTTAAAAATTGCAAATGAAAAGTTCTGAATCTTTCAAGGAATGACTTGATTTGTTCGACCGGTGGTAGGATGGTCATCCTGCAAAAAAATTAAGCATACAAGCAAATTGAAAAGTTGGAAGAATCAAGTACTGAAGTGGGGACATAGTTTAAGGGGGATCTTATGGAGGGAAAGAAAATGACTATCTAAAGACTATTGCTGAATCGTATTTAATAGCTGCAAACAGAAATGTCAAAACATACCCTGCAGAGAAACACAAGAAACGCTCCCTTGCATGCTCTGAAAGTTTGGGAAACTCTACCCAAAGATAAGCCCAGGTTTGGCTACTAGAAGAAGATAGCCAACTTCTCATGTAATGAAAGGGAACCCTAAACCAATACAATTTCTAACATGGCTTAAGATATTTATTGGAAGAATATTACAGACGTGCGATGCAGCATTACAGGTCTGTTTAATGAACCGTTTTATTTCAAGAAGTTATCGAAGTACAGGTTTCTTTTTCTGTAAGAAGCAAACTCTCTGGCTATAGCCTGGATGTTTCTCAATATTTCGTCAAATCCAGCCTTAAATGTTTTTCAAATGTTTCCTTACCTTCAAGAATTCCAATGAGAAAAAACAACCCAGATTGTGCCAATGTAATTCAAGATAAAGGATGCTCAGGTTGTGTGAGGCATGTAATTGGTGTTCCTTCTAATTTCTTGCTAGCTTGATCAAAACTTTACTAGTAAAAACAGTTTTTGCAAGTTATTATTTGAACTCAACATGCCTGTTTCTTAAATGTTTATTAGTTTTTGCGTAACTTCAGTCTCTTGCTTTTTATAACCACGTTTCTTATAAAAAAGTGTGTAGGTAAGAGGCCCTAAATGACAACTTATGCCAATAAATTATATAAATTAAAGTACCTGAAATGGAAAGTTCCTTCTTGCTGCCCGAACCCACTTCCAGGGACAACACAAAGTCCGGCTTCAAGTAATAAGCTCTTGCAATAGAAGAAATCAGGCTTCTCATCAATTGACTACAACGAAAGAAAGATAAATTTTTAGACTCTCTAGAGTCTAGAGAGTCTAAAAATTTATATAGAAAAAGCTTATAGCAAAATGTGACTCACATTTTGCTATAAGCTTTTTCTATCAGTTTAGTACTTAAGCTTTGTTAACATTGCACGATTCCAGCATCAAAACTTCCTCAAGACTTTCTTATTAGCAAAAGCTTTTTGAGTCCGATATTTGCGCATGCATATCAGTGGAAAGTGAAGAAGTACACTTGAAATGATGGTAACTCTTAGTATACAATAGAAGTTAGAGGGCAGCCAGCATACTATATATAACACATGTGAACAGATAAGTCAAATTTAAACACATGCACATATAAACAGTTTGTTTATAAAACGGATGCCTAACAGTTCCCTTGCTTTAATATTCTTAAATATTTTCGGATTTAAGCCTTTGATTATTCTTACATTTTCCTTGATTATCGAAGGTGTAACTACGTCTAACAGTTCCCTTGCTTTAATATTCTTAAATATTTTCGAATTTAAGCCTTTGATTATTCTTAAATTTTCCTTGATTATCGAAGGTGTAACTACGTCTGAAAAGGAAAGGATAATATATAAATCTTTACTGACGTCTTGCTTTATCACAAAGTAAAATAAAGTGAAGCAGCGTAACAAATATTGCATCAATAGTGCAAAAGTTAGAGTGCTATAACTCAAATACGCAAAAATTAAAAGTCGTGATGAAACTTGAGCCTTACATACTCTTAAATTATTCCTAAACTTAAGCGATTCTGAGTCCGAATATTATTATATACTTTATTCTTAGAAAAAAGTGTGTAAAGCATCTGAGGTCTCAAAATCCAGTACAGAACTTTAACCCACATGGGCGATACAAGGTTATTAAAGCTACCTCTTTAAAATTTGAAACATAATTAAGAAAAGATTCCTCAAAGACTATAACCACCAGACACGTTATTAAGCCATACAAAACTAGATCCATATCAAATTACATACTGATGTGCATCAGGGGTGAATCCAGAGATGAGTCTGACTGTCACAAAATATCCAGAAGGGCGTGGTTTGAGAAAGTTATGGTTGCCACGCCCCTTTCGTTCTTGACACTTTCACAACAAATAGACCAACAAAACGCGACTGTAAGCTGCTGACGCTTTCAATTTGGGAACTTTTGCAGACAATAATGAACAATTTTCCTGTCACACCATCATCATCATCATCATCATCATACGGTATACATTTAGCAACATTAAAATTGTGGGAAAACCCATCTGAAATGCACTGTATAACCTAGATGACGAGTACCTTATACATCGACGTAATTAATTATCACTTTGTCTAGTAAGTTCTTACTTCGTAAATTAAAATAAACGCCTTCCAACGACTTTCCTACGTCTGGGGCGGGTGGAATAATTCTTTGGTGGTACAAACTTTAATGCGGAATTGAATTCATTTTGGTCATCCACGTGTAGGTAGTGGCTTGGAAATCATATTCTAGCCTCATTAGATTCGGTTTCATACAGTTTGCTTCTTAAACTAATTTTTCGCATCGTTAGAACTGCATATACATTAAATAAAACTTTCAACGTATAAAACTAATTTCGAATGTATGTACTTCAAACGGCTTCTTGAGCTTTTATCTTGGAAGCCGTGGGGCAGCAGTTCTGTGGTCGCTTGATGTGTCTGCTGTGGCCGTAAGTCAGTCAAAGCCAGTGCAGGTAAGTGCAAGTAGGTCTTTAAAATCCTACATGCAATCGACTTGAGAATCTTTTCTGTATTGATGAAAACAACTGTGAAGGATTTTAAGACCATTCATCGCATCGACTGACTTACGGCCACGGCAGAAGCATCAATCGACCACAGAACATCGACCTGACGGTCTCAAAGATAAACATGCTAGAAGCCGTGTGCCTAAGAATATTGTCCACATGCTAACTGAAAACATTGGCCTATTGTTATGAATTCTTTATTAATGAACTGTGGGGGTCTTAGAGAGGGTTTCATAGAGTCACTGCCTGTGAGGCATAGCGAGAGCTCAATCTTTGTAACACAAAATTGCTGTTCTATACTTTGCTCCATTGTAGCTTTATCAATCAGAAAGCTGAGTGACTTGTGCAAGTAATTTGTGATAGTCTGGATCCGCCCCTGCTTTACACCATAGAAGGTATTTTATTTGGGAATAATGCAATATGTGGTAAAAGAAACCCAGAGGTTTCATAGTTTTCTTGTAGTGCACTCTTTTCTCATAAAAATATAGCTTATAAGGATATTAAGGCTCAGAATTGCTGAAATTTAAGAATATTTGAATAATAACGTAATGCAAGGCTCAAGCCTTATCAAGACTTTGAATTTTTGTATATTAGATATAAAATACTATTGTTAGATTAACTTTTGCACTGTCGAGACAATATTTATTGTTCTGTATCACTTTTGTATTGCTTTATGAAGAACTAAGGCATCAACAAACATTTGAATATCCTCCTGTGATTTTCATGCGAAGCTACACCTATGGAACTCTAAAATAATTTACATATAATCTAACTTAGATAATTCTTAAAGTATTTCAAAAGCAAAAAAGTCATTAATAATGAGGCTCAGCAAAAAAATTAGGTTTCTAGTACAGAGACAGTGTATAGCACTTTTCCATAACGTCTATCAGTACTCGTTGATTCTAGAAACACAATTTTCTTTATCAACTACTCCCCTCTTTCAACGATATTTTATGCAGGTCTAAGCACCTTGCTAGCAACCAATATTATTGCATATCTAGTGTACTAAATAATATTTAATACACGGGACTTGTTATGGGTAGAAACCTGGACTTACTTCAGCTTTTTCAATTGCTTTCTTCGGAAGAGAAATTCTTGGGAATGCATACATTGCACCCATTACTTCATTGCAGTGAACGCCTTCAATCGAATTTAGCATTTCGTAGACCATATTTGCGCGTATTTTTAAGGAGTCGAGTACATTGGCCTTTTCCTGAAAAACAAATAGACGTGTAAGGTGAGATAACTAAGTAAGCATGATTGAACTTGAGGACTATGGCACCTGTTAGATATTGAGACATTGCGGGCAAATGGGCAGCTCCTGGAACGCACATTTAGGTACATAGGACCCCGAAAGATAATCATTCATCCCCTTCTTGGATGAAGGTGGATCAATGATAACTTGCGGAAATGATTGCACAGTACAGACAAGCTGTCTACCTTTGGGATTCATGGTTGTGGATTAAAACTGGTTTTCTGACCACCTTCATGGAGACCGTTTATTCACGTTAATGGATACACCTGTGATGTTTCACCAGTAGCCTGCGGGGTGCCACAAGGATAGAACGTTGGCCTACTACTATTTAGCTATAATTCACTTAATTGAGGCTCGTACTACTCTTCAAAGGTCAAATATCAATGCATATCGTGACACGAGAATTATAAGGTTCTACCTAAAACATTTTCCTCAGTTTCAAGGTGATTGCATATCAGTATTCTATCTGAGGCAATCTATTGTTGTCTCTATTTTCATGCAGCCACTGTTGCGATTTGAGCACAAAATATGAAATTGCAATATTCTATCTAAACATTAGTTTAATATTTAGTGTTGCAAGGTTCTAAGCATGATACCAGCGGTAGAACTAATGGCATCGAACAGTAAAGTGACTAATCCTGCAGCTGTTTTGCGGCTCAAATCCTTCAAATGAACAGTGATATAAAAGATTTTAGTTCAGGTGAAAAGCATTTTACATCCCTTTTGTGAACAAGTAGCAAATTGTCACTTAAAACCTTGCAATTTTCAGGTCGCGATATGCTAGTGAGACGGACGTATTTGTGTCGGGTAGTTCGTTGGAAGAAGATGGAGAAAAACTAAATCAAAACCTACAGCATCTAAAAGCAAGCGAGAGGGTCGAAAGACTAGAAATTCAGTAAAAGGCATTCTGTTAATCAAACAACCAGACCCGAAGCATGTGGTGGCATGGGGTTGCAATTGCCACTTCTGGGCAACAGCATGTCAGCTTTTCGCCACCCCTGAGAATTCTTTTGCAATTTTTATTCTTGCTGTGTCTTTGCAGTAAAGGAGAGATCTCTTGAAATTTTAGCTGAGCTCAACCTTGGCCTTTGTGACATACTAGAAAGTTTAATCTTTTCCTGCACACAAATTAATGCTTATAACGTGAAGTATGGCATAAGCTCTCGGATGCTGTGCGGTATGATTCTTCCAGAAAAAGTTTGTCACCACTGAAACACAGGCCTAATTCTGCAGGACAAAATGAGCAATACGACAAAAACTGTCATTCTGCTTTGACCAGACTAATCACAGTAGGACATACATACCAGCCTAAACAGCTCAAATGACTCGTCACCAGGTTTTGGTGGGTCTGTTATGCAATCTACAACTATCTGACCAACAGTGTTTGTGCTTGAATGGGCTGTCTTCAACTTCTTCAATTGCTGCATAACCTCATCTGCAAGTCCAACGACCTCAAAGTATCCACCTCTTAAGCCACATCTAAGTATCAATTGTAGAAAGGTTAGTCAATGATGGCTAAATTGCGATGCATGTGAAGTGTGACGAACGTTGAGTATTTGCAGCAATTCTATTAAAAGATACAAGTCCTCTGAATAAATTTCCCAATCTTTGCTACTTACCATAGCAGCTCAAATATCTCTTAAATATTCTGTTCAAGTATATGAACTTCTAGGATAAACTTACTCTCCCATGTATCCCTTTGATACCGAATGGATCGAGGCCATCTCAAAACCATCACCTTTTGGACCCATGTCTCGTAGAACCTTCTTGAAAGAGTGAAACTGTTCACTTCCATAAGTGTTATCTTGATAAACTTCATCTGCTAGCAAAAATAGATTCTCTTCCATGCAAAATTCAATAATTTCTCTTATATTGTTGTATGGCAAAACTTGTCCTGTTGGATTTCCAGGGTTAATGACACAAAGAACCATTGGCTTACAGTGCTGTTTTGCTTCATCAATACTCCGTTTTAGCTCAGCTAAATCAAGTTTCCAGTTTTCAGCTTCATTAAGATAATAGCCAATCTTGAAAAAGAAAACAACGTAGTTTTTCCACGAGAGTAGTTAATCTTTCCAATAACAGCAAAAAGCATAGTCAAGAACATGTCATGGCGTGTTAACTTGCCCAATCATTATGCATTACACTGAGGGCTTCCGTGCTGGAAACCGTTGAGTAGGCCTATGATTGCCAATCCCTACCTAGAATTCATGTCTGAAATTTGAAAAGAAAACCCAAGGACGCATACGTGATAAAAGGGCAGGAGGGGGGAAGAGCAGAAGAATGGATGGGAATTCGAAGCCTCACCTAGAAGTGTGTTGCTTTTAAAGGCAGGTCGCTTGATAATTTCCTCCTTTCTGAAGTAACTGAGTAGGCTTTTTTGCTATAGATTGCTATTGCGAGAACTCACACCTTACAATCTGATTGTAAATATATCTAAAAATTATGTATTACTGCAAAAGAACTTTACGTAGTAAATCCCATCTTAATCAAATTGTACACAGCAAAAGCTGTGGCGTTGCTATGCCTTCTCTTTCAGAGTCGAAGTTATCTAATAGACATCAAACGAGTTAAATAACTTTCTGCAACATGTAAAATTTAGAAAAGTTGTAAAGAAATAGTTGCTCGTGAATAAGAACGAACAAATCTCTCCATTTCTTCAAAACTTACTTCTATAATTACTGAACCCTATCTGATGGAATACAGTAAAAAGCCGCATACAAGAACATTTGTCTAATAAGAACCTACTTTTCGAGTACCAAATAA
>WIPJ01002145.1:319454-367531 GCA_018155075.1 Cassiopea andromeda
TATATATATAAGATGAAGGGTAGCCAGCTCGGCAAGGACTACAGTACAGCACTTTTCCTATGAATTCAAGAGCTAATTCGAATGATGGACCTTCTGCACGTCAGACAGGGATCTAAACTCTTCGCTGCTTGTTTCTACTTAAGTCATGGATAAAAGCAAAATGTCAGATAGACATTCGCTTACAGAAACCAGGGTGGGAAAACTACTTGCGCGCTGTACTTGCTGGGTGAAACATGGAAAAAGACATGCTTACAGTGTTAATCTGTTCTTAGATATCAAAAAAGAGGAAAATGAAAATGGAAAGCAGCATTAAATCGATATATCGACAAAAGACTACGAGAAGTAGAACATGTTCTACTTCATCCACAAGTGAGTACTTGACTTTGTTCACACGCGGCCCCTTTCTTGGGACGTGCCCATATTCTTCGTTTTGTCGATGAACATCCGAATCAAAAGACAAAACTCCACAGTATGAACCCTGCATTAGATACTAACCAAGGGTACAGACCAAATTGCAACTGTAGTATTTTGTACAATGTTCAATACCTTTAGTTGTTTTCTTTCTATAGCTATACAAACATTACAAACATAGCTACAGCTTACCAAACTACTAGAAAAACAATGCAACGCACTACTGGGACGATACCATGGGGAGCAAACGACAATGACTACCCCATGGCCAATACATATGTAAAGATGCACATTAACTAGTTAAAAATACTGCTGAAGATATCAATTCAAGAATACAAGAATGGCAACCACTATGTAACTGAATCCAAAATCCTAGCCAAAACGGCCTGTTTCATATATAAAGCGAAAAGTCAACTGAAGTAAGGTTCTATTAAGGTCATCAGGAAGGTCATTATCACCAGTTTCAGTTCAGTTTTTCAGTTTATTCAATTATCTAACAAACGCAAAATTAATTCTACTACATAAAACAATAAATAAAAACAATCAATAATGTTATTTACAACATACAAATTACGATACCATTGCGTTAGTCAGATTAACGAGAAGCTTTCAACATAGATAGACTAATCGAAAGAAAGTCCCCCCCTTCATTAATAGCACTTGGTCGCTGTAATCGGAGTAGTTGACTTTTTAAAAAAAGAACACAATGAGATCCGATAGAGTGAATCAGTATTGGTTAATAATATAAGCTGTAAGCTTAGTTCTAACTAACTATAGAACTTTTAAGAAGCAATTAAATTAGTATTTTAACACTTACTTATAACTTATGACACAGATTTATTTTCCTTTTTTTGACTTTTATTCATTTAACAGGACTTCTGTGATAACAGTATATATATGTACCTATTGTAAATATGATATGACTGTAGAAAAATCCTGTATAAAGATTCGTTAATAATAATAATTCTAAATAATGAATTGGATTGTGAAACGCGAGTAAAGATAGGGATATTGTTCCATAATGATGATACATGATGTTTCATTGAACGTAGACTAAACATGATTGTGTTTCTATGTTTCTTACATAGATCACCATAGAATAAGAGTTGCACTAGAGCTTTATTAGAAAGATTTGTGAAATTTATAAATGGATGTTTTAATGCAGGCACCCTAGCGTTGAATCAGAATAGTTTTTACTTACTTCAGCCTTTTCAATCGCTTTCTTTGGAAGAACAATTCTTGGAAAAGCATACATTGCACCCATTACTTCATTGCAGCTAACGCCTTCGATGGAATTGAGTATTTCGTAAACCATTTTTCCACGTGTTTTCAAAGAATCCAAAACATCGGCCTTTTCCTGGAAAAAAACATGCAAAACAGGCCTATGAATTTTGACTAGTGGTGGGAAAAATGCCTCGAATCAACCAGTGGATATTCAACAGTTTTATAACTTAATCAAGTCATGAATTCATGAATTAAACTTAAAAGCACAATGCAAGCATCACTTTAAAGAAAAATTCTGAAACATAACAGAATAAATTCCAATTGCTTGAGTCATAACAGAGAAATCTTAACTGTTCTACTGCTACAGAACGAACTGCTAAGGGTGCAAATGAAAATTAGTGGCAAAATTCTATCGCACTTTGAGCAGTATAATTAGAATGCAGTGGTGACCTGAGAAAAAATGCTGGGGGGGGGCTAGTGCTGACAAAGTTCCGACAGTGAGCGTTGTAAAAGACTTTTAACGGACAAAACTTATCGCATTGGGTAAAGCAACTAACAAAAAAGGTCATGGATACATGAAAGTGCTGACAGTGCATAGAAATTTAGGAGCCGACATGGGGCTTAATAAAATCATGGGGGAGGCTATAGCCCCCCAAGGCCTACCGGCAGTGCTATCCGTGTTATGATGTGGCATACCAACCTTTTTGTATAAGTCATATGACTCGTCACCAGGCTTTGGTGGATTGGTAATACAATCTACAACTATCTGACCAACAGTATTTGAACATAACTGGGCTGATTGAAGTTTCTTTAATTCCAGCAAGACGTCATCTGCTAACCCAATTACTTCCACATATCCACCTCTTAGGCCACATCTAAAGGATGAAATAATTAAAAAATAGATTATCCAGTACAAAGGTCAAACACACGTAGGAAGAAAATGATGAATCCCAAATGTCCAAATGTGGGCAATTCCATATTCAAACATCCAAATTGTGGATTTTCAACTCTTTTGTTTGTGCTGAGTCACTTTGACACCCAGTAAAGAGTACTTACAGGGTGCCAATGCACCCCTTCATTGCCTCACCCAGCAGTTCAATGACAGTAGGGACTGTGAAATTTGTTGACACAGCCTTAAGATCAGCATTTTTCAAAATTTCAACTTTTCTATTACATTGTCAAAACCTGTAATGTCTGTTACAGTAATGTGTGTTACATAAAACTTTCAAGACTACACAAGAATGCGACGGATTAGGAACAAATGGCCATTAAATTCCACAAACTTCACATATCTGCATTTCACCAGGGGCGGCGGAGCCGGCAAAACATTGGGGGGGCTGAAATTAAACGAACGCCGCTGGCGTTCGCACACACGCCAATAGCGTGTAATAGAGGAGCTGGGGGGTCTGAGGGCCCTCTGAGCCTCCTCAGGCGGGTCTGGGGGTGCAGCCTCTGGAAGCCAACGCATTTCCTGCAATTTAGGCAATTTATTAGTTTTTCCGAGAATCTAAAGGAGATAAATTTCGGCCAGTCATTTTTCGCAATTTCAGAAAGAGACAACGTCAGAAGAAATCTTCGCGAACGTTTGATGCACCACACACTATCTTTTTCAGCACTCTCCCCTTCCATTCTGTAGTGAACACCAAATAACGTCATGCCAAAAGTTCTAACCACTCAAATAAGTTCTAAAGAAATGACTAATCGTTCCTGATAATGTTTCTGTTTTGGTTCTTAAGAGTGTAAGAATAAACTCTACAAATGGATAACAGGAATAAACAAGAAAGATGTTGTTGTTGGCTTTCCATCGTGTCCGATGATGACTGTTTTTTCATCTATTTATGCGCACGAAGGTGGCTCTTAAATCCAAAACTGGAAGCGCAGAGTCTTGAGCAGTGTGGACATGTGAAATCCGTCGTTGTTATAACTGCCGTAGCAGCTTCGTGACGTTTCGCTCTGGCTGCAGTAACCTTTTGGTTTCTTGTACTTTCAAAGTTTGCAGCGGACTTGTAGATTTGGGCCCTCCACTCTGGCTTGTTCGCAGCACTTTCCTCCAATTCCTTCGGCTTTACATGGCACCACTGAATGTTGGACTTCACAGTGTCCTTGTATCGCAACTTTGGGTGGCCCTGGTATCTCCTTCCTTGCCAAAGCTCACCATACATCAGGCATATAGGCATTCTATGCTCTTCCATTCGTATTACATGTCCAACTCACCGAAGCTGAGCTTTGATGAGTATGGACTCTATGCTTGTGGAATTGGCTCGTTGAAGGACATCACCACAGCATTATACACTTTCAGCTTTGTCGACAGCCGAATATTGTGTTGGTTAAGAACTCTAGTCCGGAGTCTGCCCAGTGCTTGGCTAGCCTTGCCGATCCGTGAGGCGACCTCCTTTTTATGTTTTCTATATCGCATCTTAAATTAAGAATGAAGTTGCACTGGGTTTAGTAGGCGTCAGATAGTGCTTCGAGCCCCTTATCAGGAGTCTCATAATCGCTTGATGAACAGTGGGCCGTCTACTGACTGGAGGAATCAACGGATTTTGGTCACTTTGATGAAAAGTAGCAGTGGTGCCAAGGTTGAATTATGAGCACACAGAGGATCAATAACAATCAATCTTACTTTGTGGATAAAAGTGGAACGCTTCTGATATTTAGATTTCAAATTCTAGCGTTATAAAAAATCTGCTTCGAAATATTGGGGGGGGCTGAAGCCCCCCCTTGCCCCCCCGCTCCGCCGCCCATGTTCACATTCAAATAAAGTAGTGTGATAGAGTTAAAGACATATCTTCTCTAATTGGTAGAATGTCCTTTATACAAGAGTTGGATCCTTCATGCTTTCCCCAGCGGATCAAAAACAAAATAAAATAACCACCACAAGTATCTAAATTTCTATAATTAACTTACTCTCCCATGTATCCTTTTGATACTGAATGAAATGATGCCATCTCAAAACCATCACCTTTTGGACCCATGTCTCGCAGAACCTTCTTAAAAGAGTGAAACTGTTCACTTCCATAAGTGTTATCTTGATAAACTTCATCTGCTAGCAAAAATAGATTCTCTTCCATGCAAAATTCGATAATTTCTCTTATATTGTTGTACGGCAAAACTTGTCCTGTTGGATTTCCAGGGTTAATGACACAAAGGACCTTTGGCTTACAGTGCTGTTTTGCTTCATCAATGCTCCGTTTTAGCTCAGCTAAATCAAGTTTCCAGTTCTCAGCTTCATTAAGATAATAGCCAATCTTAAAAGAGAAAATAAAGTAGTTTTCATATCAGGGTGCTTAATGTCAGCAGTAACAGTAAAATAATCAGTCAAGGGCATTCTAATGCACTTCTGCAGATTAACATGATGATCAACGTTGCCTAATATCTGGGGTAGACAAATCTGCACTCCCTGCTCCAAATGAAGAAGGGCAGAGGCAGGACCAGTCCTACAGTGGGGGTTTGGGGTGTCAAACCCCAAGAGAGAATTGAATTTGCAAATCACCATTTGCATTCTAGGAATCCAAGAAGAATTAAATGCTGCAGCATAAAAGAAATTAGGGAGTCACACCCATTTTGTCAGCAAAATGTAGGTCTTCATCCTAAAGAAAAATTCCTAGAAATGGCACTATGCAGAGGGTGAAATGTGCCCTTTATGAGTGATATAATTCATTAACATCACAAAATCTTCTACATGTCATGGTAATGAAATCAATTCCTTAATAGCATGCAAAAAAATTTTCCCACTTCCTCTTTTTCTAAGCAGGCATCCATATTGAAGACTGCATTCAAGAAAGCACTGATCAACACCTGCCTAAGAACTGTGTTTAAAATCATTATTTTCTTCTCATTAAGTAAATACAACTACCAGGCAAAATTTGATCTAGTGCACATCAAAATCAATGAATGCTCATGAATAATAAGGCAATTATTTCCTTTTCTTCCTTAAAAGTTAATATCATCAACATAGCACCTTCTCTGAAAGAAACTAATAATCATTACCTGTTGCATACCAAACTCAGAAATAGTAGCAGAGTATAGAGGATACTGTGGTATTGGAATCATTACTCCTGTGACATCTTTAGGTGAAATGAAACATTGAAGTATAAGCTGAAAAATTGTTGCATGATTTTAGTTAGATAGAAAGAATTAGACAGCAGCTCAGTTTCAGTCAATCTATGTAAGGCTATGTAAGTACAAAGGTCACTTGTCTATTGGCAAAAGTAGCTTCAAGTGTCTGTACCAGCCCTTAATAATGCTTCAGTGAACTATGATCAACCTTACAAGTGTCTCAATCGATTTAATGCACAGTGGCTTTCAGGGTTGTAGGAAGCATTCAAAAGTTAAGAGGCTATTCCTTAAAGTGTCCTATCAGGAACACATCTATTTTGAATAACCACACATCATCCATTGATCAACTCCTTCCTAGTATATTACAATATCCTTTGCTTACCACTAACCAATAACTAGCATATATCAAACATTCAAAATACTGCTCCACTTCTATGTAGCAAGCAAATAAATCTTTGTGTCCTGTCCAGAATGTATGGAATAGCCCTAAGGCAACTTCAAGAAAACATGGAACTCTGTAAGCAGCAATGGGGGGGGAGGGGGCAAAAATCCCCTGTACCCCTGATTCCCATGTCTATGGTCTAGCTGTAAAATCTATGTGAAGCCACCATAGGCATGGGAACTGGTAGAAAAGGGGTAGGTTTTGTAAACCTATCAACCAGAAATTTAAGTTAAAATAATAAAATAACACCATTTTCTTCACCAGTGGGACTATGGAATGCAATCATTAAAAATATGCTATATTCTGTAAAGAGCACAACCAAATATATGCATGAAATGAAGATGAAGCCAGTATTGGTGTGCCAAAGGACTTCTAAATGGGCCATATAGCAAGAGAAATTTACCAATAAACTACAACATTCCTCAAAATTACTGACAAGCCACAATTGCTTTGCTAGTTGGTACAAAAAGCCAAAAATTTACTGATGACTTGACAGAAATGGGAGGGCTTGAGAGGCCTGCACCCCGTAATTTGGCACACCACTGGAATTCATTGGCAAATTACCTTTACAGAAGTGCTTGCACCATTAGTTAGAAAAATGGTATTCATGTCAGCAGGATAACCATCCCTCTTTTCAATATATGAAGCAACACTCTTTCTCACAAATTCAATTCCTTGAGATTCAGAATAACATCCTAAACTCATTTTGGTGCCATGTAATATTTGCTTTGCTCGTTCATTGATATCTTTTGGGAAAATTCCTTGTTCTATTAAGTCTGGATACATACAGGCCGCAATTACCTAGAAACAAACATAACTAAAGTGAGTCACAATAGCATAAGCATGGCACATAAACAGATGCAAAACAAAAAAGAAATGGAGTAGAAATGGAGTAATTGGTTGGTTGTACATGGCAAAATAGCAACTATTCATTGAAACATAAGCAGAAATCAGGAAAAAGAAGCATGAGTTGAAACAATGTGAATCACAAAAATTGAAATCATCAAGATATAAGGATGATGACAAATATCTGGTAAGCATTCCAAGTAAAACAAGATCCAACTAATAAAAAGTCTCATGGAAAGGACACTGTTACTAATATAGCAATCATTGAGATAATGGTTTAGAGTCCAAGTAAAGTCATAAAAAACCATATACATACTTGTCTGATAAAAGTAATGGGTTTTTGTCCAACTGCATGGCAATCACCAATGTTTGCCTTAACCACATTTTCAAATGGCTTTTTTACACCCTGCAACATTAAGACACAAAAAAATTTTTAAATTACAAAAAAATTTACCCATTTTTGTAGAGCTGGGGGGGGTGAGGTTTAGGGGCCCTAGCCCCTAGTTATTTTCTAAGACTTATAGACCTACTTACGCCCCTCCTCTAGTTATTCTACTGGTATTGCAAAAGTGACAGTCTATCTTTCTGTAATATGTAGAGATCCAGTAATGGGTGCTACACAAATAAAACCATTAAAAGGGTTCAAATATTGGGACAAATTGGGAAATGACAGATTCTTGCTGCATGTTCAAAGCACAGGCTACCAGTCCTTTTCTGTTCATATCATCTCAGTCATACCAAAAATAATAATGATAGAAACAACAGAAATGGTAAAACAAAGTTTGGCCCCTCTCAAGTCCCCTTGAGTTCACCCTGTTCAACACTTGAGCCTCTCTAATTACCATTCCTGTGTTTAGCCAAAACATGAATTTTTAGATATTCTACTATTGTAACAAATATCCGATTACAATGACTGGCATTTAATGTAAAGGAAGATTAGAAGATTGTTGTTTATGTAACTAGAACACGTGGCTTTAATATCAGTGCATGAGCGTTATGCAATATCACAGGTTGCAAGTACAGCAAAACAGAAAACAATAATACAGCAATTATTAAGCTATTGAAATGTAATTGGTCAGCTTGCCTGTTCTAACTCTTTTTCTAATTTAGATGCCAACTGGACGATTGGTCCCCTGACTGCGTATTCTACGTTCTTGATGTTCGGGTTCAAAGTGTCCACTGTTAAAAGTTTACTTTTCATATTCATTGCTGTTGATATTGTTCTCCAGAATGAGTTTCCACCTGCCTTGGACAACACTGCCTCGTTAAGAAATGTTGTATTTGATGGTTGAGCACGCACACTACTTCCTTCTGTGTGCGGTAAACAACAGTTGTACTTCTTGCTGCGATAAACAAGCCGTTTACTGTTACGCAAGAACATTCTGCTTGTTTTGAATAGGCTGCACACTTATAAAGTAACAGGTTTGTGCCTCGTTGTGATTATTACGCAGCGCTCGTGTAGATCACTTGATACCACAGCTTGATCCTAAACATAGAAATTGCTATTCGCAATGAACGGCGCGGCGCGTCACCTAGCGACCCGTCATTTCATTATTGCCTTGTTCCCATCAGGGGCGTCGAAACGATTCGTAAAGTGGGGGGGGGCCTAATTAATCGAATTCACAGGGGTCACGGATAAGCTCGGAATTCTGCTTATTTGTGTTGTCTAGAGTATCACATGTTAAAGCTTTTTAAATATTAGCACGTAGAAACTGGTTTTTTGTGGTGCCTTGTTCTAAAAACAATTGTTGAACAATAAAAGTTCAAAATCCTATTTCAATACACCTTTCACCATATAACTTCTGAAAAGTAGCATGTTTTATAATACAGGATTCTAGTATTTTATTATTAGTTAGATGCTGTTACCATACGCTTGAAGTGAAAGCATTAAACTAAATGCATTCGGTGACATTTAAATTACCGAAAGCAAGGTTTCATTCATAAATACACCTTTGCTTGCGTTGTAATAACAAAAATGAAACGATGCTTTTGTAATTTAACACTTTCAGAAAAGATTGGCACAAAAATTATATATAAAATGCAGTTACAAGTCAGATGTGGTAAAGGTTCCAAAATTGTAGTGTCCCACACTATTCAACGACACAAAGTCATTGGCAACGCTGATAATATCTAAACCATCTACCAAATCCTTGTGTGTATGCAGAAAAGATAAGGCATTGAATCTAGACTGTGTCATGGTTGATCGCAGCCAACCATGACTAGTGTTGAGATAGTCATGGAAAACTAGTGCTAGATGAAAGCAGCGCAACAGACAACATCTACATTTGTATGAACAGAACACCATAAAACTGGAAAAAATCTGTAAAACAGCTATGAAATATCGATAGCTGTTTTCGTAGGCCTAGCATGTGCTCTAATAATCTATATATTCAAAACAAGGCTAAAGCTATGCAATAATCTGTTACTACAACTCAAACAGAGGCTCACTTGAATAACAAAACTATCGGTTGAAATTGTGAAAGGGTGCAAATTGGTGACCTTGCCGACAAAGAGGGTGACCTTGTCAGACATGCTGGGAGTGGAACCACCCGAAAGTAAGGACTGGACCCTGCCTTGTGAAAAAGGAATCAGTTTGCTTTTTCAATGTATTTTAAGATTTTTCTTTGATACTGCACTGCAAAAAAGTGGGAGGGGGGCCAGTGCCCCCCGGTTTCGACGCCCCTGCCCATTGAAAGTGTCATGACGCGTACATGTTGTAAACAATCGTAGAGTGGCCGACTTTAACAAGAAGTGTATACTCGCATTGCTCTTGCATTGCAAACTCTTTGGCTAAAAGAGGAAGGAACTCTTCTATCAAGTTACAATCATCAAGCTGAATTCTCGATGGGCATACAGGACATGGTTCTATTATCGTATTTGACTCTATTATCATATGTGACTGTATTATCGTATTTGATTCTACTATCGTATTAGAAAGGAAACAAACATGTAACAATTCAAGAGAAAAGCTTCAAGAAGAACGACGTTTTCAGGGCTATTTCGATTGCCAACGCAAATGAGCAAACTGTACCAACTCGTAAAACACATTAACCTTCGTTGAGTCTGTTTTCAGTTTGTGGTTTGACATTTTCTTAAACACTCCTGTACTGTTGTATTCCGGAAGGGGCCTGGGCCTTAGTGGCTTCACGTGTAGAAATATTGTGATTTAGAAATTTATTCAGTCATCGATCAGTCTTCAATCAATGCACCAATGATTAACAAGTTGCGTATCTCTCTGTCTACCCTCTTGGCCAAGAACAAAAATGTAATATGTACATACGTTTTTCCTAGTCTTTCTCGTACAACTTCGTCTTTGCATTCCATTTTACTTGCATCAAGCATTCGTATAACTTTCGTTACAAAATTATAATCCATTCGGCAAAATTTGCTTCAGTAGGTAGCATAGCGTTAAAATCGTTTTTCTTCAACCCTAGTATGAAACATGCGTGATGTACTTGTTCAGGCTGGTCAAAATCTGCAACAGCAGCTTTCACTTTCGAGCAAGGCCGTTCCGAAAGAGTTTTAGATGGGGATGTGGCAACTTTGGTTTTTGCCGACTGGAGTCAAAATAAATATCAGACAGTGAACTAAAGTCAAGAAGTTCCATGGACTTTATATTCGAGTTTTTCAATAAGATTGCTTTGGGTGAATGGGGTATTTTTGGCAAACTTACACTTCGTATAATTAAGTGGAACAGACTAGATACACGGCAATGCATTGGAAAGCCCGCTCAACTTGCAATCGGCTTAAGATAGATTGAAACGATTTAAGATTGGAAAATTCATCGTAGCCCTACACCTTTCCTTAGTATGAGTTCAAGCTGGAATAAAAGATCTGTCCCATAAATACATTTTAAATACCGTGAATGTCTGAGTATAAGTCGAATCCGAGTATTTTGTTGAAAAAAATTTGAAAATAGAACCACCACATATTACACCATATAACAAAGTCAATGAATGCTGAGCTACAAAATCTAAGAAAATGGCTGCATGGAAACAAGCTAGCTTTAAATGTTGCAAAAACAACATCTATGGTAATAGGCACAAACAGGAAACTGCATCAAAGCAACAACGGGGAGTTTATACAGGCATATTTCAACAGTTCTGAAGAAGCAATTGAGCGGAAAAAATCTGTAAAGTGCCTAGGAGTTATTTTGGATAATCAAATGAAACGTAAAGACAACATCAGCCTTATTTCATCGAACGTTTCTAGGGATATAGGGATGGTAAAATATGCCAAAAAAGTATTGCCAACCAGTTTTTTGAAAATGCGATATTTGGGGCTAGTCAAGCCTCATTTCAGATATAGCTGCTCTGCTTGAGGCTGATGTGGGGTCTCTACCCGCAAAACCTCAGCTAAATTGCAAAATAAAACGATTCATATAATTACAAATAGTGCATATGATGTGCCTGTTGGACCCCTGCTAAGACAATTAGTTCTGCCTAGCAGTGACATAGCTGGATCTTCGTAGCTGGAGGAGCGGCCTTGGACGACAAATTTTCCAAAGAGGGGCAGAAAGCCTAAAATAGTAGGAAAACAAGTAGCTCGAGGAAACTCGGGGGGCAGAATTGGCAAGGGAAGTTGTATATGTATATTCCTTTGTAAGTAGTATTTTGATTAGTTTTAACATGGCTTCCTGTAAAACAGACACATGATTCTAAGGGGCCACCAAGTATAAATATTTAAAATGAATGAATGAAATGAACATGATAACGCACAGGGATTTGGCGAGTGGGGTCGTGGGGCGTCGCGCCCCCCAATATTTTCAAATTTGCAAGAAAGTTGGTCAAAAGATAGCCATGCTGCAAGAGGAGTTGACAACAGTTTTCTTTTTTTTAGTAACAATAGTTGGTTAGTTGGTCAATACGCCAACCCAACAGATAATGTCTCGGCACATGACTGATAACACATCATTATTGCACCACTTAGGCCAGTCAACGCAATTACGATAGATCAAATCGCACCAACTTTTTTGGTTCTGAACATAAGTCAACCCCCGAATGTTACCATCAACTTTTGGCCTGTAAAATCTCTACTTATATTCGGAAAATTACAGTATTTATAGACGGTGGCCCATTCCACGTAGTCGATTTCTAAGGGGCCAAGGGCCAATCTCGGATTTTAGGTCATACATTTGTTCTACAAAGAAAGATCTACAAAACAACTCCAAAAGGCATCAATGATGTTATCAGAAAATGCATTACATTCCAAAATGAATAAAACGTTATTTTACTAACAAATTATACTAAACATTTCATTATTTTACCAGATTCGCGCAACAGCTATATATAAAGTATAAGCTGATGCAACTACAAATAACAAAATATTACTTTTACAAGAATATTATATATATGAAGGACATAAAGAAAAAATGCAAGCTACAAAGGCATACAGACGCGCAACTAGGGGAGGGATCCTTGCTCTTTTCAGCGAAAGAACCAAAGTGCTCTTTTTTGTAGCGCCCTGTTTACTCAAAAGCGCGCCTTCTGGAGAAGTTTCTGGCCTTATTTCATCTAAAATAGATTATTCATTCTGCCCAAGGTCTTCTCTCAGCAATCTTCGCCAGCACCATTGTTCAAAAGCATCAACTTTTCTTCTCTCGCTTTTCCTAACTGTCCAGCTCTCACAACGATATGAAAGAGCCATGATATAACACAGTAATAAGAATCACCGCCCTTCAGGGCAACGACATCAGTAAACCTCCCCCAGTATTGCCTCCCTTTATGAATCTGTCCCTTCCGAAAGACGGCGGAGTGAGCTGTTTTGGTCGTTCATCTGGACGTTGCCCAACCAGTTTCTGACCGTACACAGCCATGTTTAACTTTAGTTAAGCGAATGGAACTGGCTGGGCCGCTTGGCTACTCACCCCTCTCATCGAAAATTCCTAGTTGCGCGCCTGAGTATACTGTAGCGTTCTAACAATGTGATACTATATAGACATAGGGTATACATCTTGGGTCAACTTTGCAGTAGGCATGAAAACACCGAACAGTAACATTTTCTTCTGACCTTACCGTACCAGACCTGTCAACCTAAATTTTCAAAACCTGGAGATTCTGAATTTTTCCTATAAAGAAACAAGGAGTCTTGGTCAAAATGCCGGGAGATAACAGAAATTTGTTACGAGAATAAATACACTTGATAAATGCTGTGCTTGGCAAGTAGTTCAAGACAAAAATGATCATGAGAAGTCTCTTCAAAATAATTTCTTTCGGATTTTTGCTATTCAGTAAGCACTAACAAAAACTGCCATGTGGAAAGTCAATGTGACCGTTATACCACTACTACGAATCGGAAAATTTTTCAAATAAATCGCACAAAATAAAAAGAGATGTTAGAAGATCTATGATTAGCAGCTAGAGATCCATTGATTTCTGCTAGATGACGTCTTTATAAAGGCGAGAAAAAATTTATAAACCGAGGGACTGGGAAAACGCAGTCAAAACCGGGAGTCTCTCGACAAAACCGGGAGTCTCTCGACAAAACCGGGAGAGCTGACAGGTCTGCCGTTCTCTGATTCAGTAGAAGTCAATGAAAAAAACTGTCACTACATGAAAATAACCGTTAAAAGGCCAATGCAGTAAAACCATGTAGATTACTGTCCACCTACAGTAGCTAATAAAGAGGTCAAAATATACCCACTAAAATACTTAATCTACATAATATGCAGATATAGTACAGTAGCAAGAATGTTCATATTGAAAACTTGAAGCCAACGAGACTAAAGTCGTTCAATTAAAAAAGAAGGGTTTTCACACCACTAAAAAGCATAACTACCAACCATCTACTTTCCAGAGGTATAGGAAATATCATAGACTTACACACATGTTTCTAGAAGATATTTGAAATGTAGCCTTAATGTACAAGATTCTAGTGCTTACGTTCTCTCTGCGTTTGCGGTAACGTGAAGCAGTTGCAGTTAGGAAATTATAAGCATGGTCAGTGGCGAAGGCTGAACACTAGAGTAAGAAATTGTTCATAATCAAGATCGACCCAGCCGTTTAGATTTCTGTCGTGACGTTGAAAGCCATCGGTTAACATCTAAAAGACAATAATACACGTAAGGAATGAAACACCAGTAATAAAAACAGGTTGATCTCTCTAAACAGCTACGATACTGTATGCAGCCCTTAGTTTCTTAAAGTGAAAGTGCACCAACGGATAAAAAAATTGAAAATCTCTTACTCTTAGGACCGTGCATAGTTGAATGAAATCGTCGAATCGGACTTCGCCTGTTCCAGTACGATCAAATCTCCGCATCAATATTGTGATAATACGGTCTGATATATTGTACCCTGAAAGCAGAAGAAACTACTCACACTATCCAGGCATCATCTCAGCCTATTGCAAGGTGGATGAAAAGCATAAAAATAAAAGCAAGCTTTTGAAACTAAATAAATTAGACCTATTTAGAAACTGAAACAATTACTCTTTTAAATTGGGAGCACAATGCTTAAATGAAACACAATTAATGGATAGTATACAAAAATGTGCAAAGCCTCAGCATTCATATAGCAGGTCTTGTCATCCTCTATGGCAGAATCTGCCGAAAGAAATCATAGAGTCCCAAACATTGGAGATCTTCAAAACAATATTAAGGCTACAACCCTTCATTGCAGCTGCAAATTATGCAAAAGGTTTATTGTAAATTTAGGACTTTTATAAGTATTTTATTGTCGTACTTTCTTTATAGTTGGCTTTAATTAGCTTAGTGCTATTATAGTTGCTAACTTTAAATAAATTGTTTATTATTATTATTGTTATAGTGCGTGCGATCGCACGCGAACGCGTTAATACGCGCGCAAATTAAATTGCAAGTGCGATTGATCGGACTCACAAATGGGTAAATGGTCTACAGAACTTTACTACAGCACGAAAAAGCGGTAACACTCTCTTGACATACTTAAAAGCTTTTTTCGTCCTACACTCATCAGAGTATGAAAACGTCGGATAGTGACCTAAATGGTAACCGAAATATATATCCAGATGTGGTTACATGTGATAGGATGCGTCTAATTGGCCCCAAGAATGGCCAATTAGGACCTATTAGCCATTGTTTACTTGAAGAGTCCCAATGAGAAGACGAACTCTTTTTGTCTACACAAGACTGGGTTTTGAGTCTTGATGTAAACAGATTCCAAAACACGTAATTGAAAAGATGATCTTGCTTGCCAATGATCCGAAAATTGTTGTCTGTATATGTTTTGGCACATTCTGGATTTGCAATTAGGTGCTGTCCTATGGCCGACTCATAATTAATTTTAAACTTTTGATTTTACATATACGAGGTGGCTGTTCTTTTGCGGTATCACTTTTCTTCCTGATGCCCTTGGGAACATGTTGTTTTATTCTGTCTGCTAGTCTCTGCTTAGTGTGTCCCACATACCGAGCTTCACATCGGCACGAAAATTCATAAACTACACAACTTTTTTGAGTGGTAGGAACGCAATATTTTTAGCAGATGGTAGCATAACGCTAGTGTTGTAACCACACGGGGCTTCACAGCATAGAAACAAGATATAATGGCTTTACTAATTTGATTTTCAAACTTTGATGAAGCGTTACCAATCCAGGGTAATTTTAGGTATACCGGCACTTCTCTGGACCAAATGTTTTTTCTGCTGCAAAGTTGGCTAGCTTTTGGTTGATGCAAGAAAGCAGAAGATCTGCTGAATATCTGTTTTCGATAGGCAGTTGCTTTAATTTGTCCAGCTCTGAGCCTAATTTGGTTTTAGAGCAAAGCATAAGCGCACTGTTAACTAAAGTTTTAATAAAGCTAATCTTTCTTATCTTTGAGCTAAAGGAGTTCCAACGGATTTATTGCCCAGTAACGTTTGTTTCCTGTAAATGCTAGTAAGAAATCCAGTGCCCTCTTTCTCTACCAAAACATCTAGAAAATTGAAGGAGTTGTTTTGCTCCTGCTCTACTGTAGTTAATAGGTCCTAATTAGCCACTCTTGGGGCCAGTTAGAAGCATCGTATCACATGTAACCGCATCTGGATATATATTTTGGTTAACCTTTAGGTCACTATCCGACGTTTTCATACACTGATGAGTGTCGGACGAAAAAAGCTTTTAAGTATGTCAAAAGAATGTTGCCGCTTTTCCGTGCTATCGCAAATAGGTGCTCTTGAACGTCTTCTAGTAACTTCAAATTAAGAAAGGCAATGGCTTTTACCTGGATGCTCCTGAAAGTTAGAAATAGGTGATGATTGTGGTAAGCACAATCATCACCTATTTCCAACTTTCAGGAGCATCCTTTAACTGTATCATGAAGAATTGCCTTCACGTTTATCGTTGAAACTACGGTAGTTTCCTTATTTGGACGAATTTGCTTAATACATGTTGCCTTTGCAGGGGCGTCGAAACCGGGGGCCGGGGGGACACTGGCCCCCCCCCACTTTTTTGCAGTGCAGTATCAAAGAAAAATCTTAAAATATATTGAAAGAGCAAACTGATTCCTTTTTCACAAGATTTTATATACAATTTTTGTGCCAATCTTTTCTGAAAGTGTTAATTTACAAAGGCATCGTTTCATTTTTGTTGCTACAACGCAAGCAAAGGTGTATTTATGAATGAAACCTTGCTTTCGGTAATTTAAATGTCACCGAATGCATTTAATTTAATGCTTTCACTTCAAGCGTATGGTAATAGCATCTAACTAATAATAAAATACTAGAATCCGGTATTATAAAACATGCTACTTTTCAGAAGTTATATGGTGAAAGGTGTATTGAAATAGGATTTTGAACTTTTACTATTCAACAATTTGTTTTTAGAACAAGGCACCACAAAAAACCAGTTTCTACGTGCTAATATTTAAAAAACTTTAAAATGTGATACTCTAGACAACACAAATAAGCAGAATTCCGAGCTTATCTGTGACCCCTGTGAATTCGATTAATTAGGCCCCCCCCACTTTAAGAATCGTTTCGACGCCCCTGCTTTGCTGTGCCTTACATTTCTTTTTATGATTGTTGCTCTGATCTTAGCGTGTGTATGTAAAGATTTTCTTAGGAGTGCGATCGCGTGCGCAAAATTACTCGCGCGTGCTAAGCATCGCACGTGCGGCATTTCACTTATGACAAGGCTGCTAAAGAAAAAAGAAAAAGAAATACATACCAAAACTTTTAATAGCTGACGGAAAAATAATAATCAAAGCATTAAAATCAAACAAAAATGAGCTCTATTAAACTTTAAAGCATTGCATGATTTTATCAAATTTGAATTATTGAATTAATTTGTGCTTTTTAGAAAATTCAAGACTAAAAAACACTTCTATCAAAAAGCACATCCTAAGTTGCTGTCCTATGTAGCTGAACCTCACCATGCTACATGCCAAATCCCTCAATTTTTCAGTCATATTATTCAATTCATAGAAAAAACAGAAATTTTCAATAGTACACAACAGCAAGAAATTGCAATAATGAAGATATAAAGAAGTAAACTATGAAGAGATTTAGAAAGCAACTCAAGTATAAAGGAAAAAGCTGTTGTCATATCATTCATGAAAGGAGCAGGAAAATTTCCAAAGAAGTGAACATTACTAGAGGTCCACATCAGCTTAGCAAGCTGTCAGCAAATCAGGCTCCTTAATTAACTGTTTATGTATGTATTATTTAAAATTTTGAAAAATGGTCCAACAAGAAACAAAACAAGTGCCGTGACATGCCAGGAGTTCAGACATGGAATAATGCGGCAAATTAGCTGAGAATTATAGGAATTGCCAGAAGGAAAAAATCTGAAACTTTTTACCAAAATGTACAACACAAAAGCAACTCAAGGTTTATTACTATATTTTTTGAACTTCTAAGCATCAGCTAGTTGCAGCTGCAATTCTGACAAATAGTTTTTGAAATTTTCATGCTCTAAAAAATGAATATGGTTGCTTTACCAATAGACAGCTCTCGTCTGTCTATAGCACCACTGCTGTCAAGATCATATTGTCGAAAGGTGTTGCCCCACATTGTAACAAATTCCCATAGTGAAAAAAATTCATTGAAGTCTATTGTTCCATTTCTATCCCTATCAAACATTCCTGCAAAAAACAGTAGCATTATTAGTGACAGCTTGTTACAGGTCTAACATTACAATACAGCCTACTTCTGATGACTGGGGTCCCAGTTACATGGAGGAAATATGTGAAGATGCTCCACTGTGTTTTCATTGGAAATGAGAAAAAGGTCCCACTAAGCCAGAGTGTCAGTTATCAGAGGCCCCAGCTATGAGGAGCAAACAGTATAGAATAGGTTATTTAATCAGTTATAATACATGCATGCATTATAACTAACTAAATTGCCTATCTGTGATAACCATTGGAAATTTGTTTTGAAGGAGCTCCTAACAAATGTAATTACATCAACAGTGATCCTGTGATCTTCTACTTCTAGATATAAAAAAGGTTCAGGACACTACCTCCTTAAAGCTACAAATATAGTGAACAAGCAATCAAAATAGTATGGCAAACTCAGTTTTCACTTTTATTCAATGATTGACAAAGGTGGCACCAGGAATTTTCCAGTGGGGGCTGACTCTTCCAATGATGGGGCTAATATACAGGTACTATTAATGCCAAAAATCTCTGAAAAAATAGTTCTTCACTTTCTGAAGGGGGCTAGCATGTTCCAATGGGGGGGATAAAGCTCCCTAGTCCTCTCCTGGTGCCACCACTGATGATTGAACATATCTCAGGGTGCTACCTTACTCTATCTCCAATTTCATAAGGCAAGAGTGCTGTATCCAAGACAAAGCACTGTAAGTTCCTTCTTCATGAATTGGTAATTAACATATTACACCTGTATAACATAAAACTAGCCTTGGAAAAGGAAAAAACAAAAGTTATATGTCAGGTAATGAATATTACAGTATACTGTTCTACACATACCAATCATCAGCCTTACAGTTTCAGGGTTGAACTCTGTCCATGAGCCTTTGGAGATAAATTTTGAGAGAAGTTAGGTAAAAAATGTCTTAAGCAAAATATACTCTAGGAAAATTAGGCTAAAACAAGGGCTAATATAATACAACTTGTGAAGAGAAACAGAAATGTGAGCTCGTAGTTCTATCATGAACTTTTCTGCAAAAGAATTCATATTTTTAGAAATGACATCATATAACTGATTTTGCCTGAACTCAGGGGTAGAAAAAGTTAAGCTTTTTGTGAAGAAAGTTTAAAATTCTTTGAATATTTTAATAATTTTTCCCATATGTTGGCTTTTCCACTTTCCATATCTCTCTATTTCAATTTTTCATCATTTCATTCTCTTCTTCCGTCATTTTCTTTCTTTCTCTTTTTCTCCCCCTCCCATTCCCCCACTTTTCTCTTGCTTTTTCTTCTTTATTTACTTCTGTGTTTGAATCCCTGCAAATAATGGAGCTTGCTCCAATGCCACTATTCAACTTTGTGCACTTTTTGAACCTTGCTTCAGCTAAAAACATTACCAACAAATGCTTTGTAAAAGAACAACCTAGAAGCTAAATTCAACAATGAATCAACTTGCAATGGAGGAATGTACCAACAATTCACAGTTATGGCTAAATATTACAGCACTTAGATGACTATGCATATAATTAGGTACATTTACTAGTAAACAAATACAGAATGCTACAAACCATTTCTTAGCGCTAACTGTAGCTCATTTGCATTGATACCTCCATCACCATTTTTATCAATTCTAGTAAGGATAAAGAACCAATCAATAAAGTAACTCTAGAAACTTTGTTATGTTTACAAAAGCGCCATGCCCAGCTGTTTTCATGTTTGAGTTAATAGTATTCGGCAGATACAGCACTGCACAATAGGAACTGATTTTTCTACCTTTGAATTAAGGCGTGAACTCTAAGCTATGACCGTCCTATGTATTAATAACTTTTGGATGCTTGGCATAAAGCCTTAGCCGTTTACTCAAGCAAGTCCTGCAAGTTGAGTGTGGGAGATTATATTACTTCAAAGACGACAAATTCCACTGTGCATAGCTCTACACTCAAGGACAATAATTCTTAGCTGTATTGCATACGAAGCAGCTAAACTGCAAAAATTGCTAATCAACATGCTAGATTCGGTGTAGTTATGGGAAGTATTAGATGATAAATCATAATTTATCATCTATCAAGAAGCAGAGAAGAAGGGAGTAGGCCATTCATTCATGTGATCAATTTGCTAGTTCTTTCACCAGACTCTATAAATCATTTCCCCACATTGCAATAACAATGGAAACTGAAAATTACCTTTGGAAGAGGCTCCAGAGTTGGTTTCTATCGACAGCCTGGTATTGCCCAAAATTACGTGCCATTTCCAGTTAGGTTAGGTTCCGCAATAACACTAGCCTCCTTTTGGCAAGCTCCGCTTCGAATTAGTGACGTCACAAGCCAAAGGCCAAAAGCCACGTGATGAACAAAGCTCATCAAAATTTTGCAGATTTCTATTAGGGGAGTGGGGATGCCCGCATTTAACGAATAATCTGTAAAGCAGGATTTTTCTAACATGCAGTACCACACTAAATGTGCAATTTTACGAAAATTTGTGCAGTTCAAAGGAAATATATGTGCACATTACAAGCTTATTATTCAGTGACCCAAGGGTGTAAGAACGTAAATAGCAGTAAAAATGGTAGATTTAGGTATGAACAGATAGGAGAAACGCAACCATAGGTAGTAGCATTTATCTATCCCTTCTTGCCAAAAGCAGGCAGTTCGATCAGCATGCTGGGTTTTATGTGCAGTTCTAAATTTTACTTAAAAAGCCCTGCTGTAAAGACTGCTAGTTGGTACTCAACTGGTGATAATTGATGCATAAGTGGTTGGAACACAGACAAATGCAAATACGTCGAGCCCTATCCTGTGTGGCTTGGGTTATGTTCGTCAAAAGATAACACCGGACTCTTCAAAAATGTACACGTTTTCTTTATAAGAAAACCGTCACTTTGCCTGAGCCTCAATTTTCTTAATTTTTCCCGAAATTGAACCTGAAATTCTCTTATATTTTTTTAAACTTTTACTGAAATAAACTGGCTAAAATGGTTTACCCTTTCGTTATTAATATTGTATACTTCAATTTGAATTCCATCTTTAACATTTTGAATGCAATAACGACGAAATATCGACTTTTGGCCAATATGAGCCTCGTAATTTTCTGAAGATTTTCTTACGATTTTGACCATTGGAGCCTCATTTTCTTATAAACTTTTTTCTTGTAAAAAGAAAACGTGTATGAGATGCTGCAGCCCCATCCATGGTTCCAATACCATGCTCAGAGAAATATAACAGCATTCCTTTGCAGCAGCAGAAAATTTAAATATTCAGTCCTGTAAGATGTTTTGGTCAGAAAATCTCTTCATTTCAGCTAAAAATGTAAACCCAGTACATATATAAATTCAATCCTACATCTTAAAGGCCAATATTTCAATCTAATTTTTACAATTACCAGATGCTTGTAAGACTTAACGAAGCTGATAACGTTCAAAAGATAGAAATTTTCTTCATACATGTCTGTCTACTAATATCTACTTTTATTTGGCAATGTGGGAACTTTTTCTGCAGATACCGGTTTCAACATTAAGGTCCAAGCATCATCAAGAAAATATCCTTTTCCTGTTAAACTCCACATTGTAAGTGTTTCATACAGTTTACCAAATGGTTGTCTTTTCATGGGGTCATATTTCCAGCAACTCTTCATAAGTTGATATACTCTCTGTGGACAGCCATCAGGACGTGGGAGTAACTTCATGCACCGAATTCGATCGCACACCTAGCATGAAAATAGAGTTACTTTAAAACGCTCTCATAGTTGTAAAGATCAAAGTCGCAAAGGTTAAAGGTGATTCGCTATGGCTGAACAGGACGGTTTTGGGTTGGTACTTCGAGTTTTGAGCCTGCTAAACTCATTTTGACAATCTTAGAACAGTTGGAGACTAAAACCTCTCAAAGGTCTAAGCATACAGTAACAATACATAATTATGTGCGAACATAAATACAAATTAACACTACCACATTATTCAATTTGCTAGGGAGGAATGAAATCTCTTATCTCGTACAAAGTCTTGTTTCGTTAGATCTATGAAATACATAATTCAGGCAGTATAAAAACAATAGGATGCTCGATCCAGTCTTTTTTCGACAACACAGTTATCAAAAGATTTTGACCACAGAAGACAGTGCTTGGAGTCACGTAGCAACATAGTATTCACATACCTGTTCATTGCTTTGGCCGTAAAATGGTTGAACTCCGTAAGCAAAAAGCTCCCACAGAACAACACCAAATGCCCAAATATCAGATTGAACTGTGAACTTTCCGACAGTCAAAGCTTCGGGAGGGAGCCATCGTATTGGTAGAAGCTTCTCTCCGTCTACCCTATATAACAAATTAAGTGGAACGTTGAGTGGATAGTCTTGAAAATAGGACATAATGATTTTCTTAATCACAAGGCTGAATTTTCAGAGTAGCATTCACGTCGATTGGCAGGGGCCTCAACTTCGAAGGCTCCGTTGATAATTTATGGAAACATAGCACAAAATTCTGAAGATATATATGTGACGCAAAGAACATGCAATGAACAAATAATAGGAATTTATGTATGGAAGCAATGCTACTCATTATGCTATAGAACGAAAGCATTAATTTCAGTTTGAAAGCCATTACTGCCAGGTACAGATTTGCACGCAGCTCTGTTTGTGCTTCAATTATTTTCAAGTAAATTTTGTCTACAATATGAAAGAGAGAATGCTAGAGAAAACAAGAGATGCTAGAGAGAACACCCACTACTTCTCTGCAAACGAAAGCTGAAAATTTGCTCCCATATTTAACATACCTGTAATAATCACGCTCTGCTGCAGAAACATCATGTGCTAGGCCAAAGTCACCGATTTTGACATTGATATCTTTATCTAATAAGCAATTCCTTGTCGCAAGATCTCTATGAACAAATTTTTTATCTGCCAGGTAGGCCATGCCCGATGCTATTTGTCTTCCCATATCAACAAGCTCTTTAAAGCTGATTTCAGGAGGTTGAAAGTCCACATCTTCGGGTAGAATACCTTGCCGGCCAAAGCTTGCATGGTAACTTCCTGACTTGTTTCTTATGTATTGTGTCAGATCACCCATATCCATAAATTCTAAGATAAATGAGAGTGGGAAATCTGAAAATGATCAACCTCAACAAATTCTAGTCTTACATACTATTGTTTTGCTTGAGTTCTTGGTAGAATGATGTATATTTCCTTCCAAATACTAACGCACTATTTCAAACAGAGTGATTTCGATTTGAATAACAAGGCAGAAACAAAGGGAAACATAAGTTTGACTTATTTTATACGAATTTCCAATTAAGACTTTGACAATTCCAAAAGTAAAGTTATTTAATCACTCATAACACATTAGCTGGAATTTCAATACGAGGATGGTGACAGAAAAGGAGCCACTTCTTTTCATATTCTCTTAAAAATCAACCCATTTCTGTATGCTAGAGTCATGAACGGAATATTGGGTCAAAATTAAGCAACAAGTTAAGCATTAAAGTATACAAAAGATGGAGCAAGATGACGGAAGTAAAATTCTGATATACTATCATTATATCCGAATTGCGAAAGAAATAATGCTTCAATTGCATGAACCAAGGTATGATCAACATAGAGATGACTTGCAAGCGCTTTGAGCAATAGATAAAGAACTAAATGACACTCAGATCTACCTAGCACCATACAAGCAGGGCCTTTGTCGTCAACGCAAATTCCCAGCAACCTCACAATATTTTGATGGTCAAATGAACCTATTGTTTCAGCTTCAACTCGAAAATTCTGCTTCACTTTTTCTGATGCATCATCTTTTAGATACTTCACTGCTGCCAGTTTTGGTGCAGTTGACTTGTCTTCAACATGTAATTCACACTTAACAACCTTTAAATTAAAATAAGTCAAAGTATGTTAGGAATATGTTGTCAAGAGAGATTAGAAAGTGACAATAATTTCACTCGTCCACCGTTGATGACAATGACATTCATAAATACTCGAGAAAAAATTATCAACGTTACTAGAAATGAGGTGAAAAATTTGAAAAATCCAAAAACGGGTTTGGAATATTCACGTAGAAAAAGAAAAAGCTAGTGAAAAAATAAAAATGAGTACTTTATAGCTCAGGCAAAGGAAACAAAATTATGGCCACGAAAGTTTCACCTAAATCAAGGAAGAAAAGCAAAATGCCACCAGAGTTCGAAAATACAAAAAGGCTAAATAAAAACTACAGCTACAACGTTCAAGCTGATCCGATACTTGAATATCGTAAATATTCGCCGGGGGCCTTTTTGATTTTAAGTACTACATGGGTGCTTATAAGAGAGGGGCTTCATAAATTTCTTGAAAATTTTCAATAGCAAGCTAAACAGCTGTTGTTTGAAAATAGAAGGCAAGATTTATATTGCTTAATTTATACATCATTAGTTCACAGCAGAACAAACAAATTGAAAAATTGTGTAGTAACTATTGATAAAAAACGTTTTTATCTGTAGTAAGTCAATGAATGACTATGATTCTTGATAGGTTGAAAACTATTGTTTACCGAGCTTGGTTAAGCTTAGTTTACGTACTACTATGAAGATTGTTTACGCTTGGTAGTATTCAATATTTTCTAGGGGGGCTTAATAGAAAGGGGCTCAATAAATTTCTTGGCCCAGAAAGGGGGCTTATTGGAGAGGGGGGCTAAAAATAGAACTTACAGTAAGTAACTCACTTTGCCAAATGCTCCTTCTGCAAGTGGCTCTATGTAACGTAGCCTTTCTCTGGGAATCTTTCCTACATTCAAATCATCTAAGCGAACCGTTTTATTGTACAGTGGATTGTCTCCCTGGTAGTCTTGGTTAGTGCTTGCTGCTGTCAGTCCATCGAAGAATTCTGAATTTGGCATATTTTCCATTGAGACCGGGCCATTCCGACTTCTTGCTTTCATTTGATAACGCCTGAACAGAAACAGCATTGAGACTAAGATAATTACGAACAAAAGGCCACCTCCAGAAGCAGCAATCACCAAAGTTACAGTTTTAGGAGCATTGTCTTCATTTTTTTGATTGGAATTCTTTGTAAAAGCTGCAAACAAAACAAGAAATCACTTATGAAATGAGTTTATCTGTGGAATGACTTCGCAATCAAAGACCAAAACAGTTGAAGACTGGCGTGATGTACCTATATGGTAACAAAATATATACACAAATAAAGATTGCTTAGTTTATTCAACATTCTCATTCTACCAACAACTTCAGAGCAGAACACTTTTAGATCAGCAAGTTAATGGTTCAAAAGCTTATAAATACTGCAATAAAAATAGACTGCTTTAAATCCTTTCGATAAGTAATCAACTGCCAATGGACCAGCCCTGAATTCAGGAAATTCGTTGCGACCTAACATCAACAATCTGAATGTCACTTAGCAAAAATTCTAATGGATAGAATTTAGAGGATGCTTGGGTATAAAACTCAGTATAAATCAGTAGGCCCATTCAATTTTCTGAAATGCAATTTTCCATCCGGTTCTAATAGTGCATAAGGGTGCTGCAAAACGATATTCTCTTCACTAGCTGTATAAGAGTTGCAAGGCACAATAATTCTTTGTAGCAGTAAGAAGCTAAACTAACAGAGAAATATGAGACAGGCACTGTAAAAATAACAATATCAATATCTTACTTTCGAATATTTTAGGGTATAAACAGTTTTTTGATGCCGATTGAGAAGGAAGTATGCTGCAGTTAGGAAATATGTTGTCAATGTTTAGCAATCCTTGCTTGATAATTGAAATAATTTCACTCCATTCCTTCTGGCAAATGTCATCTTTTATCAATTGGCAAGCTTCTCTACAGAGCGATCCTTCGTGTAGGGAATGGTACTTGCAGCTCGGCTGCATCGTTGTAAGACACAGAGCCCTTGAAAAAGAATAATAACATCATCTTGAAAATATTTAAATCTATCTAGTGTCATAGTTAGAAGCTGTCAACGTGTATTGGAGGGACATTGATCCAAGTTCAACAGAGATTGTAGTGACAAATAAGTAGCATTGCTGCAGCCATAGATAGATTCGAAGTACAAAAGAAATTATGGCAAGAGCCTCACACCCTCTATATCCATTTTTTCATCAAAGCCATGTCTGCTATGAAAAGGCTCGAATATTTCTTACAAGAAAATTTCAAAAAAAATCAAAGTTAATTCACTAGTTTTGCATTGGGGTGTAATCTCATCCAATAAATAGTTACAGGTAAACTGGAAATAAATGTCAGAATTTGGTTATCAGCTCACTGACGTTACAGCTTATTCACTTTTCGAAATAAATTATATCTATTGGGCTCTGCAAATAAAAGTGCCTCAGTGATCAAAGGTGGTACCAAATTAGGGGGGAGGGGTGAAGGAAATCAGTCTATAATACTTTTCTGAGTTTATTTGGGACAATTTTGATATAGATCCTTGTAATGGTCGTAAGATCCTCTGACTTACTGAGCAATCTACTGCTACATATTTGCTACCTACACCGACAATAAAATATTAAAATTCAGGAGAACGTACATGGTTAAGTGAATTTCATTACAAGAAGAGGTGGTGGCGTGGACGTACGCACATGCCCCCTACTTTTCATAAATTTGATTATATAAAGTGTCCCTTTTTAGGTTACATAGTTGCACTTTTTTACAAGTGAGTGCACCCCCTGAATGCATGTGCCCCCTGACTGCATGCGCCACCTGAATGCATGTGCCCCCTACTTCTTGAATGCTTCCTACGTCCTTGTGTGGAGAACTTACACACAACAGGGGACTCCTATTGAATCATCTGTCAGAAGTTTACGAATCAGAATTTCTAACACCAGGGAGCAAAGTAACAGCCATAAAATTTCATTTTAAGAGGTTTTACTCGACTGTGCCCTTCCACTGTGCCCCTAGTGCAAATAACTAATTGGACATAAGAACTGGTTTCTAGTAGCAAGAAAGATTCTGCAAACCAACGAGATCCTTTGAGACAGTCGATGTGTGCACCATGGTTTGTGTACAATGATGATGATATATGCTTGAGAGTCGTGTCCAATTTTTCTTGGGTCGTTGAACAACTGAATGAAATGTTCTTTGCATTGTAATAAGCAAACATTTCTTGGCAATGACTGTATCTGTAGACTTCACATCGAAAGCATGTTGCATTCCTGCAAATACATAAGTGAAATTCACTTGCTTACATATCGTTCCTGATTCTATCTCTAAAAGTTTCTTAATAACTTCTTATGTCTAAGAAAAATATAAAGTGTACCCATTAGTGTATGAGGAATTCAAATACATGAGGGGGGTTGCAAACTTTCTGCCCTAAAGGCCAAGGAGATCTGGAGAGCATTCAGAAAATCTCCTAGTATTCTTTTAGAAAAATTCTTTCAGAAAATCCTCTATTATTCTTTCACAAAAGAATAGCCCCACTGCCATTCTTTCTACTCCTATGAGTGTACCCAACAGATATTCCACTCGAAATCATGAACTCACTGCAGAGCATGGAGGCTACTTCAATATTAATTGGCTTACTGTGAGGAAGAATGAGCTAACCAACTCAATACCAGCAACATTGAAGTGAACGAAACAGTTCATTCATCAACGGGTCTGTATTCAACATTCCATTTCAAGCATCTCAGTTAGTTCAAAAATTCCTTATATTGGTGTTGGTTTTGGAGAATTTACGTTTAGTTCCAGCACACAATATACAATCTACAAAGTCTAACTGTAACCAGGTTAAAAAATTTCTGATCACACAACGGGAAAAGGCACATACTTATGGATATTATTTATCCTCTACAGGCATTCGTTAGAAATACTGTTCTCACCTTCCAGAGTATGAATTTATGCTTGAAAGATGAGCTGTGAGAGATTCTCCACCAACTAGAAGCAGAAAGAAAGTGAGAAAGTCAAATCATCTCAAATGCACTGAGCAACTGAAAGCATAGCAAAGCAAGAGCTAAATTCTAGAGCAATGACTAGCAAAAACATAGATTGGCTCTCTCTACGGATGAATATACAGTACAAAGCTTTCGAAACAAGTGTTTCGCCTAAGATTATAAGCCTATAAAGCACTTTGCATTATATGCTGAGTTTTCTTATATTAACTATAAACATAAAATTTTCTACTTTCCTCGAGATTTGCAAACACATTTTAATATATGTTCACAATATAAAATAGTGTTATAGCTTGGCACAAATGTGGTGCTCAGTGGAATATTGAGGAATGAACTTTTGCTATGTTGCACGATTCTCAAGGGCGTCGTCTCCAAAACCCTGCCTAGAGATTGCATAAACCCTTAATATCGTAAGGAAATCTTACCTGTGAATTCCAGTGCTGTAGCTTTTGGTGTTACTATAAGGAAATGAAAAACTAACAGCAATGCTATTCCAGTCTTTCCCATCGCTTTTGCAAATGGACGAGGATTATACTGGACTTTTCTTGGGTCTGAAATACAAGTTTGAAATTGAATAACGAAATGTTGTTACATGCTTCCGTGTGAATATAACTGTTTACTCGAACACTATCATTTTGTTACAAGCAAGCAATTCCAAAGGTGAGGCACAAGCATATTGTTCCTTCATCGACTTGTCAACATGGAAAGGGGATATATTTGAAACTATATAAAAAAAATGATGCACTTTTGTGTACAGTCTATAAAACGCGGACACAGCAGAACTATAAAATATCGCTTGCATTGCATTCTAAGTTGAGGAAGTGAGCTCAGAGAAACCTCTTTGAGGAAAGGAAATGACATAGAAATCCAGACAAAGGGTGACAAGTGAGCAAAATGATAGCACAAACTCATATGTACCAAACTGAAGATGCTGAAAAGCTTTACGTAAATGATAATATGTAAACAGTTTAGTTCTGTAACCATGAAAGTGAAAAATGCCTTAAATATTATTCGTTGTTGTTCGTTGTCAGACTTAAAAATTACCACATTTGAGCCTAAGATAGGGTGTCAAACAGGAGTGTCATCCGGTCCCCGGAAGAGGTTTGAAAACACTGAAACCTAACAATATTTTTTTCGCCTATACTAGATTGCAATGAAAAAGCTGGTTCCCCCAGTTTTCGTCATCGTCTAGCGAATAGTTATATGTATTCTAAAGTCCTTATTACCTAGCCATGGCACCAGGCACGCCGGAACGATAGTGGGGCAAGGGGGGCTAACAGGAGCAAAAGGGAACCGACTTGCATGGGCACCTCTTTGGAACACCGCCTGGCATAGGCACCTCATTAGGACTCAAGGCACCTCTTTGAGATATTCTCGTCCCAACCTTTACTAGGGCCTATATTTCAAAGAATTATACATAGCTCTCTCTTCCAATAATATTTTACTTGTTTACATAGCTTATTTGATCTCCTTTGTATCATATCAATGTCTAAAAAAGGAATCTATTGAATATCAAAAAAGGCACTTTTGCTCCCCTCTGCCCCCCACTCCGTCGAGCCTGCATGGCACCCTCTTGGACCACGTCAACCTACCCAGCCCACTTTACGTCATAGTATGCCTTTTGTGGCCCCGGGCCTAAATGAGTTTGACACTCCGGGCCTAAAAGATATTGGTAGAAATGATCAGGGGAGCTGTGGCCGTAGGGCAGTAGGAAAAATTCCGGGTGGAATCTTTACTAAGTATGGTGATAAATGGGTTGCAGTCACAATAAATTGGACCCCACTAAACTCCGAAAATGAATCCCCGCAATGAATGGGCCAATTGAATTGACCCATTCATCAGATTTTTCGAGTCACAATGTCATTTACGGAAGCAAAAGAGGAAGAAGGCGTGAATTCGAGGCGAGCGCACTGTGTTCTAAAGTGGAAATAACGGCATCCAAATCAATAGTGATTAGAATTAAGTCGCCATTTTACTTTGTACAGAATGTTTAGCGTTGGAAATAATCAAATATTTACAGTGGAATTAGAACCCCGTTGTTAATTCTGCTTATACTCCGACTGCTTCTTATATGGCAATTATCTAGTCATCCAAAACAAAACAGGGGATAGAGACATAGAAAGGGGTAGACAAAAAGGGGTTTGCGCCAGGAAAGGGGATAGAGACAAAAAGGGGGTAAAATAGTGCAGTTCTGTGACGTCTCTAAACAAAACCTATTTACTTTATCGCAAGTATATACCGCCCCACAATTTTCACAAAATTGCATGCAACGTGTCCCTTTGCAGCTTGAAGAGTTACCCGTCTTCACTTTTGAGTATCTATAGGAATTACAGGGTGCATACGGACTGTTGGATAAAAATTCCCTTGACATTAACTAGAAAACACTAACTTTCCTTGAATTTTTTGATGAAAACCTATATTTTTCCCCTGACTATTTCTGGGAGAAGCACCTTTTGTCCCTGAGCTATGGGGTCAGCATTCAACCCTAGACAGCTGATAGTCAGTATTTTTAACATGGTGGTAGCAATACTTTTGACTGATCAATACTTTTATAAAGCTAAATATAAAGCATAAAAAAGACTATTTTTGAATGTAAATCTAAAAAATTGAATACTTCATTAGTGATAAAAAATGAAACACTTTCCCTGACCTATTGTACAAAAGTGCTATTTTCCCTTGACCATTGCAAGCTTTCCTAACTTCTTCTGACCTAATTAAAAAGGACAATTTTCTCCCTGACTTTCCCTAGCCGTATAAGCCCTGAATTAGCTGGCCTAAGCCTAGGAATTGGTCGCAACGTTGAATGCCAAATGCAAAGTAAGGCTTTGTCAAATTACAAAGATAACACGTACCCCCTTTTCGTTATACTTTCATGTGTTGCTGCTCTACCGCAAAAGAACGCACCTTGCTGGATGGGCAGATTACTTCATGCAGGCTAGTACCATAAATCTGTAAATCAGCGTTGGTTGGTAAAGGACTTTGTGCTCTTCGTCACGTACTTGATGGCATCCATGAACCAGGCCGTTCTACCCTAGTCTCCTCTTCCCTGCACTTTAGTTTTGGTGAATGGTTCTGCGGCTTCTTCTCTGCAAGAATGAGATTCAGAGAATCAGCAAAAGGCATCGACTGGACTATGAAAACTTCGACTGCTCACACCCGGAAATGTGCTGAAAATTCCTTGTCATGGTGGCAACTGGAGGCTGTATGAAGTGTTATGGCGGAATCATTTGCAGTCACGTGTCTGATCACTTATGTCTATAAATAAACTGAGTGTGCCTTCAACAAGACGCAACCGAGCCCATAATTTGGGTGTAGCCCAGCTGTAGACACGCCCATATTTTCAAAGAGCAGATATGATAATTTAGCTTAATACTGAAATAATATTATCAACAATTAAAAATATCTCAATAACCATGGAACTGTGCAAATTGACCACGGCATTACAAACACTTTGGAAGCAAGGTCATTACACTTTGAATAGCAAGGCCAATACAAGATCTGTAGGGGGGCTTATTCCCCCAAAAGGAACAACAATATTAGCTAGGGGCCTTCCCCCCCTTGAGCCTCTCTAGAAATCACCCCTGGCGGAATCCAACCAACTTCTTCTACCAAAACATATCCCGTACGGAACTTCTCCAGCCTCGAATATTCATGGAATTGTACTTTTAAATGGATTAGTCTCTGCTGTCTTCATTGTACTTTTCGACCTTGCTTTTTAACAAAAATCTATAGCAAGGTTCTAAGCATAAATGAACTTCTAGCTTCTGTGCTCTTCAATTACAAGTGAGGAGCTGTGAAGGAGTCCTTTGCATTGAAATGTGGTTCACTGAAGTCAAAAGCAGAGGTCACAACTAGACATTGAACTAAGTCCCCTATAAAAATACGTGTTTGTAGATTTCCAACATTAGCATTAGCCTCCCTCTCCCCCCAAATGTTGATTCGTCGTTAGGAAGGACAGATCTAAAGTTTCATACTCCAAGGTGCTCTAAAGTGGCAAAAATTCTTCATAATTCAACATTGTACCGGGGGAGGGGTGGATCAGGAGAGGAAATATATGGGAATCTTCGAAGTATTCCAACTATCTTGGCCGGGATTGCAGGTACCTTATAAAAATACGTGTTTGTAGCTTTCCAACATTAGCAATATTGCAATGCAGCAAAACATAGTTACAAAAACGGTGCCATTAGGACCATGATAAGCATGGCTACCCTAAATAGTCTTTCAACAAGTAACAAGTAGCAGATACAGATAACAAGACAGATACCAAGGAATATACCAAAATTTATTAATTCATCCTTAATGAGAAGTAGGTTAACATGATTTTATTGTTGTAAGATTGTTTTCAGCTTGGATGCTTTTAAAACTTCGCTAAATCCAGTCCCAGACGTATCTTAACATTTCCAATAACAAGTGCAATGCATATTGGGTAATTTTGAGAAAAGAATAGCATGTTCAAGTTCTGAGTTGTATGTCTATATACAGGGCCGCCGAGAGAAACTGGCAGGGGGCAATTTTCCCCAGGGCCTGAAAACACCCAATGCTTCAAGCTATAGGGGGGTCCTCGTAAAGTAAACCAGCAGTAATTTTCCATGATTTCTAGTCCTTGAAATTTTATGTTCATCTCACTTGCATGGAGCCTCGTATTTCTCTTCTGGCCCCGGGGCCTCTGGATTCTCTCGGTGGCTTTGTCTGCATACAATCATTTGAGAAATGGGTGTAATTCACAGTTTGTGTTCTGTAACATCAGTTATTCGACACTATTTCTGAAATCCAGCATGCCTGTGCTTCATACATGTTCTTGAGCTTTGACCTGAATTCAGCCTCATGTGCCACCTATTCACGTGTTTCTCAAAATCGTGTACCTAGATGTAAAGAGGACGTAAAAGAGTGACTGGGAGACTTGTCTACTGTGCTCCACCACAAGCTGAATGACTGTATGCTGGCACACTCGACCTAGCAGTAAATGGGGGTTTGTGGACACATGCTACTTTAGTCGACTTCCAAAGAAAAATGTCCTCTCTAGCAGATATTCTACTACTTAGAAAGCGCTATACTTGTGAAAATAAGAAAAACGAGATAAAAGCGACAGTAGAAATGCAATAACATTATGAGCAACTTAAAACATAGCATATGGTATAAAAATAAGTCTTCAGAAAAAAAGCAAATTAGATCACCAAAAATAACGAAGGTTCCTCATGTGGGCTTATTTTTTAAAGAAAACAAACGCTACGAAGAAGATAGCCGTCCTTATTATTCTTCAGATTGGCAATGCCAATCTGTTTTCTTGGTTATACGATTCAAGTTGACTAAGTGTCTCATCGTCGGTCTTCCATGTGGGCAGTTCCATGGGTGTTCTATCTGAGCCATATGATTCAGCAGTGTTTTCATTCGGCTATGGCTCAAAGCAGTGCCAACCATTATTGACATGCGGCAAGCTCTGCTAGCAAACATATTTCGAACACGACTTGGTCGACACATGACACCAGGGCTATCACTAAGCATGAACAGTAGCTCCTCAATGTCTTCGATACCAAAAGTCCAGTTCCTGGAGGTTGGCAATGATGTTAGCTTAACCTTACTTCCACTTGGTTGTGTGTCGTCAGTTAAAAACTCATACCCATTTTTTCGAAATATCTCCATGTTATCAATTAGGATGCTCTCATTTGTTGGGGTTAATTCGAGAGGCCTAGGTTGTAGAAGCTTCTGTCCATTCAAGCAATGCTCCTTTTGCAATTTCTCAAAGTTAAATTTCTCATCAGAGGCATGCTGATCAATAATAAACAAATCCTCGTGTATCTTGGCGATAATGAAACCGAGGTTGAATTGACCGATGACTTCCATGTTCTTAAACATTTCCTTGGTGATGTTCTTCCGAAGTTCTTCTTCTGCTGCGCCATTTTGATTAGGAGATATCTTTGCATGGAAACCTAGATGCGATTCATGATCATCGATCGTTCGTGGAGAATGTAATTCTAAATCTTTGCGAAGTTTCTCAATGTCAAATGGAACCTTAACTTCTGGCCTTGAAAAACGGGTCCTTTTGCAGGGCTTTTCAGAACTAGAAAATGAGGCCACATTCCTTTCATGAGCAACTCCATTTATCGATTCTCTTTGTTTCAAAGGTGGACTCTCAGCCAAAGTGTTCGTAATTTGAGTATCAGAGTTACTTAAAACTTGCTTGGAAGCTAATGCAGCTGTCGAACTATTTTCAATTTCAGTTGAACGGCGCATAATGTTGTTTTCTACACATAGATCTTCTACTGCACAGGGAGGACACTCTTTATTGAGAGCTGATTCAACAGATTTCCTACAATCTCCATTGTCTTGTATAGCCTTACTGCATCTTTCTATGGTTTCTGGAGTAGCAACATAAATTTCGTTAATTTTCTCTGGCCATAAATTATCCTCCAGTTCATGAGACAGTTTTCTTTGAGATGTAGGGCTACTGCAAATGGATGAATTACCAACTTTGGGTACATTAGTGATTGAGAACGTTTTTGCCGGATTAAGGTCACTTGGTTCGTCTCTATCGCAAACTTCTGCATTTTCCAATCTTTTTTCTGCTTCCGTCTTGGGAGCTTTCTCCTTTCTAACAGTATAAGTAAACTTCTCTATACTAACTTGAGTATTTTTAACGTTTGGACTCCTAGAAAAGTTCCTGCTAAGGTTCTTTAGGACTGAAGATATTGGGGATTCTCCATTTACTGTTACTGATGAAACATTATTTCTTTGTTTACAACATTCACTTCTACTATCAAACGAAGGCTTGTTAATCTGGTTTTTGGGTTCTGATGAGGACCCACACAAACTCGAAACACTTTGGCTTTGAGTGTCTGTTTGATCAGATGCTAACAAAGCAGTTGAAACCTCTTGAACTTTTGAATTAATCTCATACTGGCCGGCAGTTTCAGTAAACATGCACAAAAGTGTGGTTTTTAAAGTTGCAAGAAGCATTTTCTCATGCTGAACGAAAATCTGACGTTTGTCGGGTGTAAGGTTTACGTCGACCATATCTAAAAAGACAGAATGATTTTAGGAAACGGCATGCACTATTTTGCAAAAAGAGACACACTTGTCTAGTATTATCAATAAATAGAAAGCAGAGCAAACTTGGGCGCAAATATGTGTCGAAGGAAATGATCTGCTCTGAAAATTCTATAAATCAAAATAGAAAGGAGGTCAAAACATATTCAGAAAAGAGGCATATGGAAACCAATATTTTGCAACATTCTGTCAACTATCAAACAGCATATTCGACAAATATTGATTGGGTATGGCCAAGAGTCACGACTTTAGGAACCCCTTTAGCATTGCTAGGAATCTAAATAATGTATGAAAAATACATAGGCCTAGTTCTAAAAACTTAATATTGCTCTTAACTCCATTTAATTCAATGCTTCTCTTCGCAGTCATATACATGAAAGATGATTGTGCACATGACATTGTAAACATGATAGACTTAGCATCTATTCTTTGTCTTGCTGCTGCATTGAGCAAAACACCCAAATGTGACTTAAGAGTTCTCTAACTGAATTTGACCATCAAGTACATGGCTACTTATTTTCTGCTGTGGAGAGCATATTTAAGATCTCACCTGAATCCAACCTGATATCCAAGAATATGAAAGGATTCTGTTGACGGTTGAACATATGGTAAACTTCATTGATCACCCTCGACACCTTTGCTATGTCACATGGTCTTTTGTTGATAAAATAAAATTGCCTGTCAGGCGAGGCCCTTCCACACCCATGATCAACACGGGAAATGTATCCATCTATTTTGATACAGTTCTTACTTTCACTGGCAGTCTTTGGAGATATTCTAAAGTGCTCCAGAACTTCATCTGTTGGTTCTTTCTGTGTTATTGCAAGAAGGTTTTGAACCTATGAAAGATTGGTAAGCTTTATTCTATCTCATAAGTGGTTGCAAAATAGATAATAGAAAAGCAAGAAAAAGGTAGTAGACACTTAATCTAATGCATTCTGTGTGCAACCTTGGTTACAGTCTGGCAAAAACAGCTTTGAGAGTAGATGAGATCAGGCATGCTGGAATGACACAAGGGCAAGGGGGGGCCAACTGGAGCAAAAGGGCACCAAATTGCATGGGCACCTCGTTAGGACACCGCCTAGCATAGGCACCTCTTTGGGCCATACAGTTCTTCTTCGAGACATTTTCTTTCCATCCTTTAGCAGAGACTATATTTCACATAGTTATACAAATAGTTCTCTACTATAGCAAAAAAAAGCAGCAACATTTTTTGATATATTAGTATATAGGAAAGGAACCAGGGTAGAGCTAAAGGAGGCACTAGTTCCCCATAGGAGCATATGAAGCAAATCCCAGTTAAAATCAAACATGAGAGCATAAAACACATTGTTATTCAGAGAAATGACAAGCCTCAACACCAATAAAGATGAGGAATATGACTATTAATAGAAACTATTTTATTGCATATGGAAAAATATTTACACTCTACCTAGAGACTAACTTAAGCATAAAGTTTATTTACTTTAACTACAATATTTGTAACTACTCTCAAGCAACAAAATGATTGTCTCCCTTAATTGTAATTCTATTCTGCTAAGTTCTGGTTCCAAACCCATTAGTGCATACTCTAACTCCCTCCCCAATTACAAAGTAGTCAAATTTATTGAACACATAGAGAAATATTTACTCTAAATTAGAATTTCACTTTACCTACTCTAGTTACAATATTTTAGTTAACAGCACATCAGCTTTCTTGCTGCCAAAACTTGACCTGGATAAAAGTGAATTCTGTATGTGTATATATGTGTGCATGTATTCATGTAAGTATTAACTCACATGCAAGAATTAAAGTAGCAGCTCTAATACCCTGCTAACTGTGTCTTAGTCCCCCCCATTGGGACATTCAGTTCCCTTTTTGAAATTCCCAAATTTGACACCTGAAGTAAAATGAAGGTGGAAACTATTAAATGTTTGCAAGATGATAAATATGCAGTATGCTGTAATGTAAACCTAGCCTTGCACACATTCTAATGGATATCAATGAGCAAAGGATAGAAAATACCAACTTGTGTCACATCATATTGCATAGTATATATGTACTTATTTATAACACAATCCCATACAATTGTGATGCAAGAAGGTGAAATAACAGATCAATAAAAACCAGTTTCTTGTGCTATTTACTAATGTGTAAATTGTACTCTTTGGTATTTTGCAACATAAACAAAGAATAAGATCATAAAGTCAAGTATAAAAGCAGTAGAATATGACTGGAAGCACAAAAAACTTTGCTAACCTGCTTTGGTCCAAATATGTTGGCAATATTATCAAGAAAGCTGTCAGACCCATGAGTTGATACAATGGTTGTCTTTCTGTTTTTATCTGTAACATTGATACAGCTCAGTCTTACACCAGTGCTGATAATTCCATATGCTTGCAGAACAGCACTTAGTTTGGGGAATTCCTTTTTAATGTTCCTCTGAAATTCTTTATGCCTAACTGGTAGTGTAAAGAACAACTGATTAGCAATAACTGTTGTCCCAATCTCCCTGGCACATGGAGTCTTTGATGCTAACTTGCCATCACAATCAAACTCAAGCTTGCTACCAAATGGCTTTGATAGATGTCTGGTAATGACAGTCAATTTGCTATTGGAAAAAATGTAATTGATATTTATGTAATGATGCAGTCAAGGCCATGCAACAAGAATTCCATTGCAGGGCTGTCAAATATTGGGAATTGAGATAAGGGAGAAACACATTTAGAGGCAGATAAAGAGCATGCATGCAGGTTTGACAAGAAAATGCATGCAAATCTAGCAAGATGCAAGACACTTGACAGGCCTGCCATTGAGGTCTTGAGCATTTTATACTAAGTCAAGCAGTGGCACAGCTAGATGCAGTATGTTGTGGGCCAAAGTCAATGAGTTTCTTCCATTTCTTTTTAACTGTAATTTCTCAAAATTCAGATAATTAGACTACCTATCAAAGGAAAATGTGCTGGGCATTTTCAAGTGAAAGCAAGCATGCAGTACTTCCCACCAGGGAAACCTGTGCAAGAAAGGATAGAATGGGAAATTTTATCCACAGGATACTAAAGATATGACTTTTCCATTATATCAGCTATAGAGATGTTGTATAGATACATCTATCTCCCTTGGCCCATGCTGCAGGTGTCCTTACTAAATACCTGAGTCTAGCACACTGAGGGTGCCCGTCCCAAAAAATTCCCATTCGTAAAATTCCTCTGCCTTTGAGATGCAGTAATGTACGTTCTTTTAATTTAGGGTTTTTCTTCATTTTTGCCTTGCATTAGTTAGTCTGGTCAGTTCTTAAAAGTGCAATATACTGTTGTCATTCTGCGTTGTATGTAGTGGAATTTCAGAAGTGTACGAAAGTGAATGGCAATTTCCTGAAAAGAATAAAAACAGTAAGAAATGGGTACCTAACAGCACACAGTGAGCTTAGGGCTTCTCCTCTGAACCCAAATGTCTCAATCATCGTCAGGTCTGAAAAATCTATTAATTTTGACGTACAGTGCTTTGTAGCTATTGCTTCAAAATCTTTCTCTTCTATGCCAGATCCATTGTCATGAACCTCAATTGATTCAATACCAAATTCTTTCAGCTTGATTTCAATATTTGTAGCACCCGCATCTATACTATTTTCGACCAATTCCTTTACAGCAGTTGCCAAGCTGAGTATAACCTGCCCCGAACAAAGTTGATGCACAGATCTTTTATCGATCGCTTGGATAGAACTGGCACGAGCAAAATCTTTGCTATTAGCCATTATATTCGTACATTTATTTTATGGAAAATCTCCCGCCATTTCTACCAAGCTATTGCCTCGTTGTCATTACGAGATTATTTTCATTGCATTTTATCACTTTAGTGTTGAGGCTTTGGTTCTTCTGGAAATCACACAAAAATGGCAGCACACCAGGCAGATGATCGAAGCAGATCGATTTTCTATGATGTTAGTATCAGTTCAGTTCTTATGATTATAATTCCACTACATACAGCTCATACAAAAAATTAATACAATGAAAACGAAAAGGAATACAGTAATGGTACAAATACAAAAATTTAAATAAAAAAATTGCATGTAGGGAATTGCTTAAAGGAGTATGCTGAGTGCCTTTTCAAAAACTAATATTAGGATGCTCACAATCGTAAGTATCTAGCCGGGCATCACTGTTGACAGGGAGGCAGGAAGCATTAAAAAAGTGGGGGAGGTGCACATAGATTCAGGTGAACATCTCGAGCAAAAAGGGCAACTCTGTAAACTAAAAAGAGGCATTTAACATAGAAGCTTGTGAAAGTTAGAAAGGCTTGTGTCCACATGGCCCCTGGTTCCTCTGTCTTTTCCCATCATCAGTCATGAAACAGGAAGTTTAGTCATATGTGGCATTTATTACTTGAGCTCATTAATCAGCATATAGACTTAAACTGAACTAGCTACCTAGAATAGAACTCCCCAGCAGTGGTAGCACCACATGGGGGATTGGGGGGACTTGCCCCACAATTTTCTAATCTGTCCAAATTTGATGAGAAAATGTTGAGAGGAGGGGGCGATGAGGGAACTCTTGCAAGATTTTGAAATGGTTGTGGCAACCAGATTGCATAGTGATTTTAGGGTGTGGCACCCATAATCCCCCAGTCTGCAATGGCTGGTGCTGCCTCTGCTTCTCAGTATTACAGGATAAAGCTTGTGCATACTTTATGTTTATGCCACAAGTCTGTTTTTGAATATGAAGCTAAACTGAAGCTAGAACAATATTTGCTTCATTAGTTTCATTGTAGTAGATGGAAAAATTTTACTGTTATGTTGAAATCAAGCAATTATGCCATGCCCTATCAAGGCATATCATGCCTTTCAACACCTTGCCACTTCCTTCTTGGGGTTTGTAGTGCCACTTGGCAAAAAGAATCTCATGTGTGCACTTGCCAAACTCTGCAGTCTGGCATCAATTGATACTATTACCTTGTAACAGCTGCATGAACTTCTCTATTGCAGGTTTGATACTGAACATAAAAAATAGGCCATTTTTACAAAAAGTCAGGAGAAACTCAAAAGACCTGAAATTTCTATAATTTTTATCAAAGTTAGGAAAAACAAATTTTTTAGTCACTATGGCAAAGCTGGGCTAAATATACTGGCCATGCTATTCATGTGAATGGATAATGGAGCCCCTTTGACCATTTGAGATGCCATGCCCTCTACCTCACAAGATACAATTTTTATCTGTGCTGCAACTTTATAATTTTTGTTTTTGAATCCATGTTTTTCTTGAATTGTTTTATGATGAATTTTTAAAGTTTTGACCATGACATTAAACTGCGCTATGATATTTACAAGCATGAAAATCGGCTGGGCCAAGCACATCTACATTACTCTGTGATAAGGACAGTTTTTCTGTGTAGAGCCTAACTTGACAGCTTGATTTCTACAATGGGCACCTCGTCACGGAAACTTGAGTCATGGTGATGATTAGTATATATAGTCAGTCTGACAATTTGCAGACTGACTTGCATTTCTCTTCTCTTTTGTCTACACTGAATGGATCCCTGGTTTTGAGGCAACCTCTATTGCTTAGACTGACCAACCATAGGGTGCTTGGTCAGTTGCAGTGGAAATTGACTGTCCTGGGATTATGAAGCTCTGTGCCTCTTCCAAGGGGTATTCCTAGGAGTTGGGAAAGTGAAACTCTGTGGTCCAAAATGCCTCATAAATGACAGTGGGACTATAGTTCCACAAAATTTCATGACAACAATTCTGAGTATTTTCTCAAGACAGTATCATTTCTAGGAAAAAACATTTTCAACAATTTTGAAAGATTATATCTTTGAATATTTTTACTTATGCTCAGTCCAAACAGCCTGACTTTCAACTTTGTCACTGTTTACTCAGCATGACATTGTCATTGGCTATTGGCATGGTTGCTCGCAAAGTTGTTGCTCTAATTCTTGTTAGTAGATGTGAGCTTTATCATTAACATTGTGAAATAGCAAGTATATGTAAATTGCCTATCTATTAGGCTCCATTGTCTTTACTTCTTTTAGTGAATGCATGAAATATTGGCCAGGGAAATGTGGGTATTTTTGACTAATGGTTACAGAAAACCATGGAATAGTCAGGGAATTTCAATTCACATATTGGACATGAATCCTGTAAATGCAAGCCTACATTAGAAGCAAGTAGTAACTGCATACAAATTATTTTGCTCAATCCACAAGATTAAAATGTTGCCTTTTTGTTTGATTTTCAGGTGTTCAGGAGAGCAGACAAGAATGGTAAGTGATGCTTGCCATTTATAGCTATTTGGAATTATTTGTTGAAGAGGAATTCTGGAGGGGTGATGGCTTTGAGTAGCCAGAAATGCTGGAAAGTTGTTGTTCCACCTGTCTAATAGAAGTTGCCAAAAGTAATTCTAATAATTAGAGTTCCCACACTTAACTTATTCATATATTTATATATAAACCCATCCATAGAGCTAGGATAGCTTAAATGTCAGAAGCGCACATACTTTTTCACTTAAATGCTATGAAATTCATGATCAGCCTATTAAATGTTAATGTTTTGCTGTTATGTGACTGATCACGCACCTCTTGACCAGATTTTACATAAGGTGCACAATTTAATCATCTGGTTGCTTTGCAAGGAGCATGATATGGTCAATTTTCAAGGAGGCATGTGATGAAATGCACATCTCACCTTATTGAGGCATGTGCCAAGGAGCCCACATGCAATCATGCACCTGATATGGAGTAGCCTATTTCTGGCATTTGTATTTGAAATTGTTTATCAAGCATACCAGGCAGTGCAGAATTAAATTTTTTTTATTGTCTTAAATATCATGATAGATTGATCTGTAGTAGAGTACCCTCCAAAAGAATTGCTGTCATGTGGAAACTGTGATGGCCATTTTATGGGAATAGCAAATGTTTTGTATAGCTTCATAGAGAAAGTTGAGGGCCCAATTAAGTGCACACTTATGGCTGAAAATTATGTGTATGTATTTTGCAACTTATGCTTCTGATTGCAATAGCTTTCAATACAAATGGTGTCATTATCAAGACTCTGGTACCCATTAAGTTGGAAGAATTTTCAGCATGACTGTGTTAGTCAAGGGTACAATCTGAAAAAATGTCTATTTTTGCAAAGTTAAGTTGCACTCCTGGTATATTGTGAACTGTAAATATGACTTTCCAGAGTATGGATGCTTAGTTGTTATTTTGCTAGTGCAACATATTGTTTTGCCTAATCATTTCAACTCACTCTATTTCTTAAAATTGTAAAGGTAGAAAGTACAATTAACAACAGATTTTATCAAGTTGGATACTACAACAAATATTATTTCATATGATAAGCTAAAGTAATTTCAAAATATGTGTATAAAATTTTTTTAGGTTTTCAATTATTTTTCAAAGCTTTTATTTTTCTTGAGATTTGTCAAGTTGATATGATAAAGCATTGTCTGTTCATGAAAGATGATCTTTAGTCCTGCTTCAATTGCAATGTGTCAATAACTCTGCCAATGTCAAAATCTTTTGCAATGAGTAGTTGAGTCAGCCATCCATTGTCATTGTTGAAACCCATTCCTTCCATCTGTCTGATTGCCTCATCAAGTCTTCTTTCAAATTCCTCTTCCTCTCTTCGCCTTGTTCCTCCACTTTGTTGGGATTGAGATGGTGGTGTTTCCTTTACTTCTTCCTTGTCACCATTCACAACAACAAAGGATTCATTTGGCTATAGAATAAGATGTTCTAAATTTCAGAATTTGCCCAAAAATTGTTATTGGCTGATTCTGATCTGTAGTATATGCTTGTATTGAACCAATAGTGGGAAAATTTTCATGCAGATAGAATAAAGCCTATAACTAAGACCAGGGGATGTTCTTCATTCAGTAGAATTTTATGTGCATTGAGTACACTCTAAAAGTTCAGATTGGTTATAGCTATTGGCCCTTGCATGACTATACATCTTAGTATGGAAATTGATCATTTATGGCAGTATAAGACATACATAGTGGTGAGGGTTATCATTACCATTTGAGGGTGGAGATGTAATTTGTGATGTTTTATTTTGCCAGAACAGACATTATATTAGAAATTTTCTAAAAAACCTACCATTGGTATATCTTCATTATCTCCTTTCATCTCAGTACTCTTTTCACCTTCCTCCTTCTTTACTGGTGCATCTTTTTGCTCACAGCAGCTCTGATTTTGATCAAAGCCCCAAGATTGGTCTAGTGAAAAGAATAAATTATATCCTAAATTTTATTATTAAAATAGAATTGATTTGGTTGGAACTAAAGCTTGTAAGATGAGGAGAAGCATGCATATATGGAAAGGGCAAATTTCTGATTCTGTGATGTAAGTATTTTCTGAGGCAGTAATATGTTGCAAAATACATCTCTGACAAGGATAATTCTCCACCTCCCTGTTCCCATGACAAGTCAGTAACATGTATTTGGCCTCAAATAAAATTGCTATAATGCTGCAGCTTTTTCAAGCATGATATATGATGCTCAACTCACTACATTCTTACCTTTTTACAATTAATATTCCAAGTTAAAATTAAAATAATAGAAAACATTATGAAAATGCCATCAATTGTAAAGAAGGTGGGAATGCCATACTGGTGATGACGTTATAGTTTGTGGGTATATAGTATATTATGTACATGAATGAAGTGTAAAATTTCTAAGAGAAACCTCACCAGGATTCATGAATTGCCGTGCCAGTTCAGATGCCTGGGTAAAGATCTCCTGAAATGTTGGCAATTGCTGCTCACTGGTGGAGCTCTGAAACTGACCTTGCTTTCCTCCTTCTTGCTGCTTTTCTCCTTCTTGCTGCTTTTCTCCTTGCTGCTTGTCCTTAGCACTTGGCTTTGAGCCACAGTGTCCTGGCTGATTTTGCCATCCATTACCAAAGGCACATCCAAATCCCATGCCACCATGAGGATAGGGTCCAGGGAAGCCACCATGAGGGTGAGGTCCTGGGAAGTTTGGTGGAAATGGTGGAGGGCAATGTGGTCTGGGCCCATGCCTTCCTCTCATATGGCATCTTCTTCCTCTGTGATGGCCTCTTGGTCCAAAGATTGTATGCCAAAATCCCTCCCATGGATTCTCCTTTGGTGTACGTATTCTTAGCATCTCATGCTCAGAATGGAAGCCTTTGCCTTCACATCCACTACAAAGATCATAGTCCGGACATGACAGGCATTTGAAACGTGTCCCAAATATGCCTTTATCACAGACATCACACACAACTCCAGGATGTTGTTCCTTTTGACTCCCAGAAGTACCATCATTGGAATCAAAGCTCTCTACAAAACAGATCATGATTTTGCATTCAAGAAAGGCCAAATATACACACTATTCTTACAAACAACAGGATTTCACACAAGTTTTGCTCGCTAATTAGCTCCCAACCTATGACTGTGTTTAACATATATTGCAAATTTGTGTGTTCTAAGATCATTTTACATTCAAAAGAGAAATTTAGGTTGAACTAGTAACATGTTGGCCATCTTTTTCATTTGCTTTTTGGATGAATTTCATTTTTTTATGATCTTTTACTTGGGCACAAGGCAATCATTCCAGAAATAAACTTGCACCAAAGAGCTATGACATATGTTAACTGAAGCACTAAAATGAAATTTACAAACCTTTGATGTAAACTTTGAAATTTGCTTGTGAGTTGCAACCCAAAGCAATCACCAGCTCTTCATCACTAGACAGTGTTACAAGCTCGTTTTCCTCATCTAGAATCAATGAAATAGAAAGCTGATTAACCTGTAGTAAGTCTATAGTGTGTAATAGTTGACAACAAGGATCTAAGGCTTTCTTCGTAACAGATGCACTTTGATGTCGTCAACAAAAGTAAAATCGGCAATGCTAAATACCCTTTGCTTTGATACTCGGGACTTGTTTTAGTTTGATGATAGAGCAAAACTGGATGGCAAAACTCGCAAAATTAGTACTTATTTTGATTCCATATTTAGTCAATCAGACATTTGTTTTCCAGTATTTCCCCTGGCAATCTTCCTGATGCAAACTTAGAAGGTTCCATTTTAAGTTTTTAGCTAGCCCTTTAGCTACGTTTAGTATATGGAATAATCAACTTACCCCTCCAGAAAAGAGTAAATACTTTTCTCAGCAACGATGGATACACTTGACGTATCTTTTCAACCAAGTAGTCATAGCTGGCACTGACATCCTGAGGAATAGAAAACCGTCGTATCTCAGGATTTCCACTCTCAAAATTCAAATACGATTTCACTGAAAGTGCCATAGTTGATAATCTTTACAAAATATCTTCACATCAGCAATAAGCAAACCAATTTAGCTTTCAAGTAGTTAATCTGGCCTTCTTATACCACTTCACAATATCTTTCTAGAGACTTTTTCATGATGACTTGCGTTTATTATTGTTTTACATAACTGGGCATGCGCACTTTTCTTGGATTTCGTCATTTGCTATTTATACAATGAAGGCCTGGTGTTTCGTCATGATGACCTTGCATCCACTGGTCATGTTTACCTGCCTTTTCGAAAAATAACGCAATAATATTGGGGGAACTTTCTAGAAGGTATCTAGCGCCATGATGATTTAGCATTAGGCGAAAACCCTATCGTCGGCGTTAGGCAGAATATTTACAATGCCTCGGCTTAAGAATGTTTTTCGTTTTTCGATAAAATACTTGCATGTTTAAGGAACAAATACGATTTTTATTTGATGCTAGTAAGCCATTTTCACCAGTAGTGGATATTAAGGGGGCAAGAGAGGCGCAAAGTGCCTCCCAGGTGCCTTCGAGTCGGCAAAGTCTGGGCAAAATATGTGGAGCAAAAGCCAAATACAAGCGTTTTCAATATGAAAATTACTTTATTGCCTGAGATTCAATTCCATGTCAGCCTTTTTCTTACGAAAGACAGGTGTATGTGAAAAAATTTCACGAGTATTTGTCAAGTATACGTGTTTCTTTTAACGTACTCGGCAAATTCATCACCTTTGCCCCTCCGATTTTTCTTAAAAAATCGCCACTGATTTTTACCCTGGTCTGACAATTTTCAGCCCTTGAGTGCATAGACACTTCTTTTAAATCGAAATACACAGCATCATATGACAAAGCATATTGTGTTTTTAATGCATATGAGTAAAATAAATGTATGAAATACCAAATGTGACAATTTTGGAAGTCAAATGGTAAACAAGAAGTAGAAATCCTAAGTAAAAGGCTACGAAGTCCTGAACGACCTTGCTAAGCCAAGTCATCAGCGAAATGAAGCCTAAAAAGGAAGACCAATTTTGACATCGAGGCTGGCAACAATATTTTGCATAAGAACCAAACTTTTGCTTTCAGCCAGGAGGTTTCTTAATATTTTGTAGCATCAAGCCTCAGATGCAGGGACGCCGGAACAATAGTAGGGCAGGAGGGGCTGAAGTTTGGAAAAGGGCACTTGCACTGATTGTGACGTCAGAATTTGAGCGTAAGGATTATTTTTCATAAACATATGCCCCCAACCATTGTTGCATTTCGTGGCAAGTCATGAAATTCTTAGGATAAAAGGAGATCGAGCCTAAGAGTAGAACGCATGTAAGAAGAAAATGTGAAAAAATTAAATCAGTAGAATGCATAAGAAGGGCACTTTTGCCCCCTACCCCTGCTCTTCGAAGGCAGGGGATGCGCTGTCCCCCATTCGCCCCCATGTTCCGGTGTCCCTGCTCAGATGTATCGTAAATGTTTCTTAAAATTCCTAAAATTTCCAATAGCAAGAACAATACAGTCAACTACGAGGCGAGAAATAGAATTTTCAGGTTCTGAGTAGAATACCGCATTTCCTCTAAAGGATGCCGCGGCGTTCTTTTCCAAATCGAACTACATGGTGCGGTGCTAATTGGAAGGCGGCGTTTTAGAGGGCGGTATTTTTTAGAGGGCGGCGTTCATTACAAAATGAAAAATTCTTTCTTGAAATATGTATTAAATCTTGTAACTCTATTATTATCACGTGTTTAACCTTCCATGTACATTTACTATATGTTGAATATGCTTAGTGTAGTTTACAAACAAACTTTTGCACTTTGGATTAGAAAAGCTAAGTCCGCATATTCTTTAGCTAGCTTGAAACAAAGGTCATCATGATACAGTGAGTTTCTGTACTTTGTCCCAATCAGATGATGGCGCGTTGTCTTGGGAAGAATTCAAAGCGTTTTTCAGTGATGGAGTTGCGAGTGATGAGGATTTGTCAAAACTGTTTGCAGAGATAGATACACACAAAACAAAGTAAGTCTCAGTTGTTTCTCCTCATAATTTTGCAGTTCTCTGGATGATGATGATGATGATGATGATGATGATGATGATGATGATGATGATGATGATGATGATTATGATTATGATTATGATTATGATTATGATGATGATTAGGATGAGGATGAGGATTAGGAATATGATGATATTATGATAGAAAGATGATTTGAAAATAAGATAGAGAGACAGCTGTCCTTACGTTGATAGTGATTTATTTTCATTTTTTTCATTTTCATATAGTTTACGGAGGGTGGCCCTTCAGCATAGTGCTGGTTTCCAAGAGGCCCTCCATTTACTTTACAATTAGTTTGATACTTAAAACTATGTTAAAACATATTATGAATAAAAAAAACACCGAAAAAAAAATGTTGCAGAGATTAAGAATTAGGGCAGATGTTAATAACCTGTGGCAAACTGACCAACCAGGCCCCTTCAATCAAAAGCAGGCACAATGGCTCATGTTACACCTCTTCCTAGTAACACCTCCCGATAGGGGGTGTGAGCTGTGGTTCGTGGGGGTGCAAAAATCAATCGTGAAAGACGACGTAAATATATTTTTTCGTCGCAAAGAATATCAGTTAAAGTATTTTTTTCATAACTTTTCATAACGTCAGACTGTTCTTTAAATGCCCTTTCAATAAATTACATGCATATATATTCAGAAAACATCAGACGACTGAATGTCCGTTTTTCATTATGTTTTTAAGCCTTTTTTGTTTCATTCAAAACAAGGGGGTGCGAGATTGCCCTCGTCAGTCTCAGGGGGTGCGGCGGTGAAAACGAATGGGAAAGCGCTGCTACTAAGTAGCAGTTGGGGTAACAGAGTGGATTGAGTGTAGCCGACCCAATCACCTCTTTTTAACAAATGACAGGCGAAAACTGACCCCTGGGTCAGTTCCAGG
>WIPJ01002145.1:376223-399073 GCA_018155075.1 Cassiopea andromeda
CATCATCATCATCATCATCATCATCATCTTCACTACCACCATCATCATCATCACCACCATTATCATCATCATTATCATTATCATCATCATCATCATCATCACCATCATCATCATCTTCATCATTTGTCACTTTCAATTTCCCTCCTCGCCATTGCTTTCTTTTCCAATTTTAGCCTCGATTTGGACATTTTATTAATAGCGTTCTCATGTTGACTTGTGTTTGTAGGTTGAGCTTGTTTGCCGAAAATTTGTTTTTGATTTGAAAAAGGATGCAGACATTAGAGCATTTGTGAAGCTTTATGCTGAGAACATAAGGGCAAATTGCAGCTGTTTAGGGTGAGATTATATTTTGTCACTATAGAAACACAGAGAATGACCTAGTTTCCTTCCAGATCTCTTGATAAATGAAACTGCCCATGTGTGATTTAGCGTGTTTAGTGCGTAGTAAAATCCTCATTGCGATGCTGACGTATAGGAACTGTTCATAGTGTAATTTGTCTTTTGTTGATGCCAAACAAGTTACATTGTCAGCGTTTGGTACTACCCCTCTAAGTATTTGGTGTCTCTTTGTATTGAAGGTTTTATAATGATTTTTGTGGTACTAGATACGCCGGCCTTGTTTTTGTACTAATTTGCAGCAGAGAACCAGTCAGTTTACATTCGCATATGACACAAAAATCGTCAGTAGCCTTTTATTAATCGAATGTATTTTTCGACATACTTTCTAAAATTTCCCATGTTGTCTGTAGTATTGTATGTTTGTTTGGCTCATAGCTCGTCGTATTTATCAGAGAAGTTTGTTACTGCAAAGCAATTCTTTGACAGTTCATAAAACAAAATTCGAGATGTATGTAAACAAGGTTGTGTAGAGCATCAGAAATTGCATTTAAGGTTATCAAGAAGGGCTGCAAATTCTCAAGTTCACAGTTTTTATGTCATTTTAAACTCAATATCTTTATTGGTGTAGCATTTTAGAACTCTTGCTGTTTTCATACAAATCAATTTCCAATTTCAGCTTGTCAATCTACATGAATTCAGGCTCTGGAATCCTTCATTTGTTTGAAATCTGGCGCAGTAAAATCGAATTAAGCAGGTATAATATTTTTAGCCCCTCCTTTCACAAATATTGAAAGTATATTTGTGGGTTTCTAAGTGTTTTTAATGATCAAATTCAATGCTATTTTGAATTTTTCCCAATCTTTGGGTAATAATTTAAGCTGATTTATGTATTTAGTAATTGCTGTTTTGCTGGAAATCGTTAAGATCATTGCCATGGAGTGCAAACTATGAAATTTTGCTGTACCAAATGATTGATTACCCGGTCGTTTATCAAATGTACATAAATTCAACCACAAACAAAGCTATTTTTTCACAGCGCGGCTTCTGGAGAAACTACTAATAGCTGATTTTTATTTCTCTTTAAGTCATCTGACTTCTGATGCTTCAAGAACATTTCAGAGACAGCTGATTGACTGTTTGCTGCAGCCCGAAGATTATAGCAAATTATCTGTTCCAGGTATGTAAGACCTACGTCTTGGATTATCTTGCCCTCGTTGGTTTGGCATGCCATGTCCCATCTCATTGCACAAAACAATGCACATTTTTTCTCAAAAAAAGTATTTTTTTTTATTTATTAAGTAATGTCGGGGAAAGGCCGTAGGGCCTATAACAAAGCCCCGACAAAGGAACAACTGAGAGAATAGGGAAGTTTAAGTAGAGAGGGAGATAAGATCAAGTTTGTTGATGTTAGATTTAAAAGATGACAAATTATAGGATTCAGAGAAAGTAGTGGGTGGCAATGAGTTCCACAGTTGAGAAGTTCTTGGAATGAAAGATGATTTGTGAGATAGAGTTCGTGGATTAGGTAGTGTAACTTGGAAAGTGTGTGAATAGGTAGAGCTTCTGGTGGTTCGAACACGCCTCACTGGATCAGGAATAATATTCTTGATTTCCTGAGAGCAATGTCCGTGAAAATAGTGGTAGAAAATGGAAAGATCAGCAACAAGACGACGATGGGAGAGAGACTGTAGAGAATTAGTGAGGTTTGGATTGTTGATGAGACGGATAGCTTTAGACTGGACTCTGTCAAGAAGATGAAGAGAAGATTTAGGAGAACCACCCCAAATATGAGAGCAGTACTCTAGAAAAGGACGAATCTAGGATTCTTATATTTGTCCAGTACTAAAACTTTTTAGATTTTTCAATCTCAATATCAAACTTTCTTAAGACTTCCGTAGGAAAGATTTTCTAGTTACAACGTTTTGCGCATGTGCATTGAAGGAAAGTGTAAAATGCTGCAGTTGCACCGGAAATGATAATAGCCATTAGGCGGTAACAGAAAGCAGAATAGTGCAGAGAAGCAAGCAAAGTACACATTGCCTTTTAATATAAAGATGGTATTTTAACTGCATTTAAACCCATCAACTTTCTTAGGCTCGTAAAAACCAGTATGGAACTTTCTTGACTATCTGAACAGTTGAGTGCTGTTTTCTTATAAACCACTTTGTTGTAAAGAAAAGCCAGCATTCAATTACATTTATTTTTGTATCAATGAAACAAACACAAGTATAACACTTACAAATTTCTATTCCGTTCATAGCAGAAGTGGACATAAAGTCATCTGGTTCTCGCTACGAACGGCATTTACTATTCTTTTAAACATACCTTAACACAATAAACAACAACAACAAAGCAATCTGTGTACCACGGCATCGTCTCATTAACCAGGCCCAGACATGCACTAGCCTGTTTGCAAATGATTAAGAAGAAAGACACTGAAAAAAGACTGCAGTGCCAGTGCCCAATGATTGTTTGAGCTCGAACTAATGCCATGGGTCACAGAGAGCCCCTGATATATAGAAGAACTTAGTTAAGCCTATTTGTAGCTTTAATGTAAGTTATTGATGCCTCTAAAATCCTTCGATTTTCGCTTTCATTAAATGTTGGGCTGCCGTAGAGAAGTATGTATGATAAGGCTTGTAGGTCAATATCGCCTAAGTCCAGTTTTGGAAGATATGCGAGTTGTCCAAGGAGATCATAACGCATAGGATCAAACAAGGGGCAATGCAGGAAGAAGTGCACATTATCCTTAATTCCAGTTTTGCAAACACACTTTGGACTAATACACTGAAAATTTTGTCAAAATCTATGCTCATTCAATGCACTTATTTTATTCGTAATAGAACACATTTAATGTCTTTACACCAGAGAGCTATAGGTGTAAATGGAAGTTTATTACGCGATTATTGTAATGCCTAGGGGAATATTTAGCTGTATAAACAGCTGAATGGTTTATGTTCTCGATAATAGTTGAGGATTCCATTTTATTTTTCTATTTTTCTTGGATACAGAGCATGAGTTTTGCCAATAATGGTGCCGGTGTTTCCTTTTGCTATGAGCAGTTATTCTGCTTGCTTCAAAACGTAGTTATACATCCAAGTCTTTGCAAGTGCGTACATTGAAACAAACGTTTGAACCGAGACTTGATTAATAGCTCTTACTTCCCAAAGGGGGTAATTATCTACGCGTCAATGAAACACCTCTTTTGTATGAATGATTTAGCCAAGCTTTAGTCCCCCCCATAGGGCAAATGAGGCTCTGCACACAAAATGGAGTTCCTTCATAATTTTTCATTTTGTGTAAGGTTCTTGGTGGAAAAAGGCTTGATTCCAAAGATCTGATGTAAACACTGTGGATACAGACACAAACATTACGAATCAATTTTTGTTAAGCAGACGGTAATTCTTTTTGAATATTTTTAATTATCTTGTATCAATGCACACTTTCATTGGTTTGTTATTGCTCATACAGAACCGAGATATTTTACGAATATGTTAAACGTCCAATCGATACTTTCGCAATTTAGTAACGTAGCAAAGTTGGCAGTTTTAGTTTTAGAGTATTGATAGTGCATCTGGGCATCTATGTTGATTTGCTTTGATTTTGTAGACGCTCTTGTGGTTGTTTTTTACACCGGATCAGCGTTATTTTAAACGGCTGAGGATCTTGTACCTTTATGCTAGTAGGGACTTAGCAGTCTCCTAGTAATGTTTCATAAGCTTAAAACCTCTTATTGATGTTAATTTCAATAATTAGGTATAATTGCCGCTGGCTATAATTTCTGTTAATCTTGTGTTCCCCCCAGCGGTGACTGGGGTCTGTTGGTAACATTAAAGGGTTTGAGGCTGCGAGGAATGGAATTAGCCATCCTGCCTCAACTGACTTAATCCTCTTTACCAGACTTCCCCTACGTAAGAAAGTGCATCGGACCTGACTATGACCTTATCCTGAGATAGTAATTACTTGCTTTAGCGAATCCCTCTCGTTGAGTCAAAGTTTAATTTCGTTATGTTATAGTAATGGATTTATGAAACTCTGACAACACGTGGCTACCATGTTTTACCATATTTCTGTGGTGCATTAGAGCTCATGAATGAACCGTCGAAAATGAATGAAAATCGCACTTTGATTTAGGTTGGCATATCAACACACATGCATTATTATCATTAGGATCCGGCTTTTAGCAAGTTCAATCGAAAATAGAGAAAAGTAGTAGAAATTTCACATTACGAGCTTTTTTGTAGCTTTTTCTAATTGTAGTAGCACAACGATTGGGGCCCTCTTGAATTGATTTCGAACCACATGTGTAGTGTATTGTATTTACAAAGATTATGCTAATATAAGGATCACATGATCTTCAAGTCTCGTTTTCACTTTTTCTCATACATCTTTCAAGAGTGTTCTCTTTAGAAACTACCTCTTCTCATCAGATATTGACAGGCACGGCGGAACGGCTTTCGTTCCATCCTTTAGCATGGCCTATATTTTACATTTATACAAATAATTCTCTCTTCCAATCATATGTAGCTTACTTATATACCTTTTGTGGTCTCCATTGTATCATATCAATGTCTGAAGAGGATTTTATTGCATTTCAAAACGACCACTTTTACATCCCCTGCTCCCCCAAATGCAAAGCAGGAGGGGCGCTTGCTCCCTTCTGCCCCCCTCTCCGGCGTGCCTGGATATTGAAGCTGCTATGTTTTTCCTCTCTTTTGTCACATTGCATTTATCAAGTTGTTTTTTGTTTTATCTGTATGCTTGCACTTTTCTATCTTGATCTATTTTCATAGCATTGCCTGTGCTTTTGTCGTCTTTCCTGTGTTGTATTTATTTTCGTATTAACTTCTTTGCTTGTCTCTGCCATTTTCGTTGTATTTTTTCTTGTCTTTTGTTCACTTTTTTCAATTGTTTGCATGGTTTTAGATGCTTTGTTTCCTTTTGTGCCCATTTCTTTCTCCGTGCCCCACCAATCTATTTCTTTACTTTTAGTTTCTTCTCTAGTCTTATTTTGTCTCCGCACTTTTCTGTGTCGCTAACGATTTTGTCCGTTTTCTATATATTTTTGTGGTTGTCTTGCTGGCTTTATCATTGCCTTTTTTGTTGTCTTTGTCTTTTTCATTTTTATTTCTTCAGTGCTTTCGTCTATGTTTGTATTATTTTGTCCTTAAGTTCTCTATCTCATTCTTTTCTTATCACGTACTTTACTCTTTGCTTCTATTTTAAATAGTTGTCCTTGCCTTTGCCCGTTTGTTCCTTCTCTTCCGCGTGTTGTTTTTGTCTTTTTCTTGGAACAGTGTATATTCTTCTCTCTTACGCACTATAGTAACCACCTTCTATGCGTCAGAATCAGGGGCGAACCCAATAGGGGGCCGGGGGGCTATGGTCCCACCCAAACGGCAATATATGCTATTGCAAATAATAGTGTTAAGAAACTTCTCACATGAAAAGACAATAAAATGAATAAGATGCCCCCCCCAAAAGTGCAGCTCTGGATCCGCCTCTGTTCAAAATCCCGAATTCTGCCCCAAATTAGCGAGATTCTTCGCCCGTTAGAAAAACCCGCTCTTTCTGAGAGCAGTTTGACTTTGAAGAACTAGTTGACTAGTTGAACTCCCTTATCAAGTTGCATCGTTTATTTTGCAGCTACTTTTATCATAAAAGTAGCTGCAAACTAAAAGTTTACGGTTAACTTTTAAGAAAGAACATATTGCATTTCTTGACATTATGCATTTCAATACTAGAGCTTCTAGATTAAAGAAAATTTTTGAAACGTGACTGTTATGTAAGGACTGCAAAGTAGAGGAATACACACAGATTTACTCCATTAGCTAAGCCTGCATTCAGTTTCTGATGTTTCTCCGACCGCTGAATGACCTCAGTTTCCATTGATCCCTCCTCATTCTTGTTTTAAATGTATTACATAATATCGAACAGCATTTATGAAATGTAAGTTGATCCTATTCTTTCTCTTTGACAAAAAGAACTGGGGGGTTGCTGTAGTAATATTTTCCCCACTCCGGCTGATTGTGTTGCGGTTGAAATGAAGCTCTGCCTTTGTCTCATATCTGCATTATCCAATGACAGTAGTTGTCTGACCTCATATTCGAGTTGTAATTGGGTAATGCATATCTTTACAATCTGCCATTATCTTCAGTTGACCCGAATATGTTGTTACAGACAATACTGTCTGAAAAAATCACGATAGACAACTACAGCTCATATTGCTACAGAAATACAATTTTGTAGAATTTCTGCTTGTTATTGCTTTGGCTAATTTCTTCGCATTGCCTCTTTGATTTTTTTCACTTGTATTTGGCGGATTTTTACTCAAAAAAGTATATGTTTTTTAAACGTGGAGGGTCTTTAGCTAAGTGTATTTCCCAATGGTTAACTTTTATAGCTGTCAAGAACAATTTGTTAGATACAAAGTCTCATTGATAACATCATTTAATGTATTGAAGAAGCTACCCCATAAAAACATTTTATCTATTTATTTGCTCATTTAGCCATTGAGAGTTGTTGATCCCAGTAATGGAAAGAATGTAGTAGAATAGACCATAAATTGCCAGTGTACCAGAAAAGAAGCTTGAAACACTGAGAAATACCTTCATTAGAAAGTAGCCAATCAGCAGTGAGGCACAAGGTTTTTTTAAGGAATAATTTAGAACTGCACATTAAATCCAGCGATGCTGCATTGAAGAATTTATCCTGGTTTCAGATGGGATCAAACTGCCTCCTTTTGACAAAAAGAGAGGGGGTAAATAAATATCTGTACAATTCAATTCAATTCAATAAATGCAACTATTTTGTACAATTCAATTTCTAGTTGTGTTTCTCCAATCATTTTCAAAGTAAGTCTAACGTTTTTGTTGCCATACTTTTCCTTGCATGCTTTGATCTTTAGATAATGCATCTTTGAACTGCACAGTTTATTAGCTTAAACTGCATAGATTTTTTCAGACTTTCACATCAGCAGAATTTAAAAATATAATTTCCCATTATGAAGCTTTAATTCAATTTTTCATCTGTTCGTAGTTTTAATCCTTTTTCAAAGTGATTTCATTCGGATAATAACTTTCGCTAAGTATACCAACAACCTCTTTTGTCTGAAACTCAAATCAAATTTCTGCATTGTTCTCCCCTTTTTTGTTCCTTTTTGAAAATATTGAAATATAGGGAGGGGCGCTTGAGAAAAGATCTATTTAAAAACATTGCTTCTGAATGCTTTTTCGCCCACCCATATTTGCGCATGCTTTGTTTTACTTTGGAGTTTGTTCTGACGTGTTAAAAGAACCTGCGAGTATAGTCGAGAATTTTATGATGTCACTAAGGCGCCCCCTCAGATGTTATGATCTCATAGCATAGATGCGAATTTGAAAAGCAATTATGCCCACCCTAAACTCCATTTCCACTTTGCATGCGAGACTTCTTTTAGCGTCCTCTCTACTCTTCGCATCACAGTCAGCGCTTTGAGGAAATCAAATGATGCTTATAAAGCTAGCCTTTATATTATGTGATTGGGATATGGCTTTTTTCTTTGCTTAACGATACGATAGAGCCTAAATAGATTTCATCAAAAGCATCACATCACTGTCATCAGTAAACTAATTTTGAGAGCGTTTTACAGATTGAAGGTTATCGGTTTTGGGTGCAAACAGAGTTTTATATGACAAAATGGCTGGTTTCGCAGAACATTGTTGAAAAACACCCTACGTGTTGCGTGATAGTGCATTTGTAGGTCACATAGTTACAAAATATCACATTGCCCTTGGTGTACCTACTGGATTTGGAGTATTTTGATCTGCTTAAGAAGCTTATTATACATAACACACATTTTTAGATATTGGTTTGGGTGTCTGAAAATCACGCGAGTTACCCCTAGTCCATGTCTACACAATCCACCTTTGCAACGGCCTACTTTATTCTACGTCTGTCCTAATTCACATCTGTTGGCTTCGTCATTATGACCACAGTGTCTTGAGATAACAGTGGCGGGCACATTGAAAAACCTCTGGCATGGATGTAGGAACCGGGGGCAAAGGGGGCACGTGCCTCCACATTTTTCAAAGACTCTGGCAAAGTGCTCCTCTTCATGTAACTTGATTTCCCTCCTTAAAAGCTTTGAAGATGCAAAATAAATAGCTAAATTCACGTTTTCAGTGATTTCAGAAAATCTAACTTTCAAAATTTCCCGTGGGAGTATGTCCCCGGATCCCCTAACTTACTCATATTTAGGGACTGATGTATTATTTGCCCTTTTCATCATGAAAAGTGTTCATTAACTGTTTCATCCCCTGACCAAGTGCTCATTGTTACTTCCAGAAACCCTGCCAAGATGCTCCTCGATCCATATGCCCCCACTTTTGTAATGCTTCCTACGCCCATGACCTCTGGTACTCAAGGCACATGAAAATTGCACAATATTCATTTTACTAGGTTGCCATAAATCAGGAAAGGCTGGGGAAGCGTAAAGCCCACTATAATGTTGTTGCAAAAGATCATTGTTGTCAATAGCACATGTTCTCGGTATCCACACTGTAAGCGGTGATATTTCGAAATGGCCCCGTTTCATGTGGGCCTGTTTGGACTGGGGTTTTCCTTGTCACACCTTCCGTGTGCAGTTTACATAGAATTCACGCTAAGTTTGATTCCCTATAGTCGACAGAATTGGACTCACAGTCGATGCAGTCGTGGCAGTCGCAAAAGGTATTCCGGTAAAAACTCAAGAGACCCACGTAGACTGGCCCCGACGTTCTTACGACTTTTTGAACCCAGGAGTTGCGCAGAAGGTCAACTATCTTGGGCTTCTTTCAAGTTAGTTAACCCGGCCAGAGTAATGGTTCGCCCGTTAAACTCGTTTTCGTGTGGAGATTAAGCTCAAAATTTAAGATTGCACAGAGAAGAAGCATAGCTATGAGCAGAAAGTAAAATGAATAATTACCATTCAGATGTAATGTAAACACCTCTAATAATTCAAAAATAACAAATACGTCGATTGCGTCAAATCGATTGCGTTGAAGGTAGTTCTTTACATGCATCTGAAAAACTGTTCCCTCTGACCCAGCCTCCGTGTTTATCAGTACAGCAGGCTTTGACTTTACTTTGGGACTGTTAGGCAGGGGTGATGCCGAGGGTGGGTTCAAAGGGTGAAGCCCCGTTGTTAAAATTACTGATCATTTTGGGGTGCTTAGCCCCCCAAAAGTACTTTTATCCACTTTGCTTCCAAAATGTTTTGTATTGCTATGGTCAGTTTTGCACTTATACATAGTTATTGAGATATTTCTAATTTTTTGATTTTACTATATCAGTATTAACCTAAATCATCATGCCTGTACTTTGAAAATATGGGTGTGGCTGCAGCTAGGTCACACCCAAAATGTGGGCGTGGCTACACCTAGAGCTTCTTTTGTTAAAATTTTTAGAAATCACCACCGCTTTTTAGGTAGATCATTATCAAGTGTTCTCTCCATCTTGGAGGTTGACTGTCATGGCGTAGTCTTTTCTGATGTCTAGAATAAAAAATATGATTTGCTGCAAGTAAAAGTACCGTTATATTTGTTAGATATGTTAAATATGGCAAAGAATTAAACATAGGTTAGCTGCAGACCACATCCGTAATACCAGTTTGCATTCTTTGATTTCTGCGCGGGGAAGCGTCACTAAATTATGGCGCGTTCGTGGATGGGAGCAGTGAAAGTGGCACTACGAATAGGGTTTTAGTCTGTGGTTTGGCACCTGTGCGGGTGAAAACAGTGAAAATTGCGCGGGGAATATATTCCTTGCTTACTATAAAGAATGCAATCTGGCCGTAGCAAATAAAGCGAATCTTGCAGAAGCTCCTGCTCAGTTTCTTCTTTTTTATTTCATTTCCAATGTGCATTACATGAACTAAAGCTTGGAGATCGTAGACGTGCACTACACGCTTTTTTATAAGAAAACAGCCATTGCCTGAGCCTCAATTTTCTTAACTTTTCCCGATATTAAACCTGAGATTTTCTTCAATTTTTCTTAACTTTTACTGAAATAAACTGACTAAAATGGCTTACACTTTCGTTATCAATATTGTATACTTCAATTTGAATTTTATTTTCAAAATTTTGAATGCAATAACGACGAAATATCGATTTTGGCCAATAAAAACACTAGATTTTGGAAACTGAGCCTAGTGATTTTCTTAAGATTTTCTAAAGATTTTGACTATTTGAGCCTCATTTTCTTATAAACTTTTTTCTTATAAAAAAACGTTTGATCACTATTTTTGGTGTTCAGCGTGGAAACTAAAGGAAAAGTTCAAGGCTGTCGAAATTCTTGTGTAGTTTAAATATGAAACTGGATGGAGCGGGAATTCTTTCGGTACTCAAACTCGTTTTCAATGAAGAGCCTCGCTGGCGCTATAAAATACGCGTCCCGGAAGTTGATAGAAGTTGACCTTCTGTTTGACTCTGCTCTGTGGCCTTTTGATGTCGGAGATAGCCTTGTTTCATAACGTTGCTGCGCTGTTGTTTTTGTATCTATCCAGGGCGGTATGTGGTATATTCAGTTTATTGTTGTTGAACAGGGGGTTTTCTAAGAAATTTTAACAGTGATTAGTAAATACATTGCGTGATTAAGATGACCTGGTCATCATGGCGCAAGGCTTGTCACGAAGATCATGTTGATTGCTCAATTTGTAATGTTACGCAAAGTATGGAACTAAAGCAGATCATCGGATTCCCTTTGCGGTGTTTTACAGCCACATCTCTAATTATTTCTTATATAATTTACAGCATGATTTGAAGCTGCTGCTAACCTGCTATTTTACTGATTTTTTTGTGTTGATTGCTGTCAAATTTGATGTGCCTAAGACCAACTTAATTGACCTCATATAAGTAGTGTGGCCGCAGGGGGTATGGGGGCCATTGCCCCCCACTTTTTTGCCAAGATGGTGCTCAGGACTTCTTTACAAATCGATGAGAGAACAATTGGAGGGGGAGTAGTAGCAAAACTTTAAAGAAGAAAAGGGCGTGGCCAAAGGTTTTTATTTATGCCCCCACTTTTGTAACCCTTGCCACGTCCCTGCCTCAGATAAATGATAATTGAGAAATTTCACGAAATGTTTGGTGTTTGTAATTAGTACTTTAGAAATTCCATTCTTTTTTCTCCCACATCACACGAGATGTACAAGCATGTGATTCCTGCATGTCTTTTGGTTCTCGTGAACACACAGTAAACAAATATTTTGTTAAGCATGTAGTACGTGATTCGGCGAGGAGGCTTGTTTTCCCTAGCCTAGAATGAGCAGTTTCTCCGATGCATTGCCTCCGGATCTCACTCTCGCGCGTTCTCTTCTTTTTTTCTTGTATATTTCTGGCCTCTCTCTCCCGCATCCCTACCCCATCTCTCTCTTTGCCCCTCATCCCAATTTCCCTCTTGCTGTTGACAGTGCCACTTTTCGTATCCTACAGGCTCACCTTTTGACTAATTTTTCTATAGAGCCTTCACCGCACAAGATTGGCTTAGCAATGAAAAACGTGAGCTAGTGCTATCACTAACATTTCCCAATTGTAAGACATTATGGTGCTGCCTCGTTTTCAATTTATTTTTCCTTTTAATTTTTCTTTGGGTTTGTTGCAAGCAAGGGTTGGTGGCTGAGGCTGAGGCTGTTTTGTCGTTTATTATTTTTATTTAATTTGTTGAATTGGAGTCAGTCATTCGGTGTGAGAGTGGAAACAAGAGGGAACTAGGGATGGAACTATGAATAGTATGAAGCAAATGAATTGAGATGACAATAAAGACGAAGAAGACGACGACTCAAGAACAAGTAAATTTGAACATTTTATAAATTACTGCTTGGACAATTGGACCCTTTGGGTTATTAGTCGAATTTATATTCCTCTGTTTTTATTGAATTGAATACAGTCCTCTTTAACGAGAAAACCAGCGATATTTTTCACACCAATTGCCAAATTAATCCAACATTGACGACACTGTTCAAACAACTTTATACCTTGAGCCGTGCTGGCGTATAAACCAATCTCATATTCATAAACTCGTTGCTAAGGTACTCGCGGGCGAATACGTGGCTCAGGCGTAGCTTGCAGATCCTTCATGTGCATTTCCTTTCATACACATATTGCAGGGATTGGGAGCATTCTATTACACGTATTTTTTAAGCATTTATAAGTATTCTACTACACGTAGAACTTGACGTTGAATCAGGCATAACTGAAAATATTTAAGAAATATGGCAGGTCGGGCTTTGAAAGTTAGCTTAAAAAATGCGTTTACAAGAATGGCCTTCATTAAACTAACAACAAAACACAAACTTCATCCATCTTTCTTGTGCCACAGTTACCTAATCTGTGCTGTCAAAAACTTTTTATATGAGAACAAGGTTTATATGAAACTCAGAATCGTTGAAGTCTACGAATACAGGGTGGCCAACAAACCCTGGAAACCCTGAAAAACCCTGAAAAACTCTGGCTTTTCTTCTCCCCTGGAAAGATACCCTGGAAAACCCTGAAATTACAGCATACCCCTGAAAAATTATGCTCTGAAGCAGATTTTCCGCGCATCAATTTTTGTCTTGCAGTACTGTTGCATTTTTTGTCCCTGTAACGCAGGGGAGGAGGATCTGTGAGTTTATTGGTGGGAAAAAACAGCGTATCATTGGTCGTGTGGCGGCAGCCTCTTTTTCCAACAACGGACACAAAATTTCAAGCAACACGCAGAATGAAAGGTGGATGGGTAAAGGCAGAAGATCTATACATGATAATCATATTTTTCCTTGTAAAAATAGACAAAAATACCCTGGAAAACCCTTGAAATTTGGCAGAGCATCCCCCTGGAAAACCCTGGAAAAACATTTCATTTCACAGTTGGCCACCCTGGAATAGTTTAAGAATAATGCAAGGCTTAGATTTTTGTGCATCCGAGTTATAGTACTGCTGTTAGATTAGCTTATGCACTATCGATACAATATTCATTATGCTGTTCCACTTCTGTTATGCTGTATGATGAAGAAAGACACCAACAAAGATTTTAATAACGATGAGGCTCCTGCAATTGGCTGCTTGTTATTTAAAGAGGGGTTGGCAATGAAGAGAAGTGATTTCTTGCCCACAAAAGTTTCTTACTCGACCTTGAAATAGCATTACAATATATCTACACAACCTTATTCTATCAGAACAGTTCTTTGACCTAGCTAATTTCTCTACGCTAACAACCCCTCTGTGAATAAAGAAAGGTCCCTAAATTTAGGGACCTATCAACATCCAAAGTTAGTATTAATCCATTCATTTATAATGCACTTTTTGAAAAAATGGTATTAAAACTCTTCCCACTTTTCTTTGTTAAAGGTAGGCTGAAATTGTTTTGTATCGCAACAAGAACGTTCCTAGTTTTCACCCATATTAGGTACTGCGCTATGGCTGATGCTTCGTATTTTTGTTTATAATCTATGCATGCCGATTGTAGAAGAAGTAGACATGAGTGAATATTGCACGAAGGAAGCACCCTATTACGAATGGTGTAATAAGATTCTTTTATTCTCCTTGGGTGGTCAAAATCTGAACGCCTAGTAAGTGACGAGGGACATTAATAAACTACCGTGCCATTAGGAACATGATGTTATAGGCTGGAAGTGGGCATTGTCAGCTGGTGGGACATTTGACTTGCAACATCATTAAGTTTGGCTGGTAAGACAATCATGTTATATATTAGACTCAGTGCAATTTCTTTAGCCCTTCATTCATCAATATCCGATAATGCTTATAGATCCAGTATCGTACTTTTGTTGTCTGGCTTGCCATATACATTACATGCTTTTGGACCTAGAGCAATTACCTTGTCTATACATGGTTCTACTCATGGTCCAGCGGGCTCGTCAGTGTTAGCTACCGAACGCGACACAAAGGGCAAGTAATGATGCCCAAACTCCGGGCAGCATTTCCACGCCTTTAATTTCATTTTTTTCCTTTACATTAAATTTCTACCAGCTAAATAGAAGCGCTCTATCGTTTTCAAATGCTGCGCAAATTTTGTGTGCATGACAATGCATAATTAGACATCTATGAAATTTAGAAAATCTACTTTTGCACATTTTCCTTTGCTTTGAAAATCCAGTACTTCTAAGAATTCAAATACTGTTGTCCTGTTTAGTACTTTATATTTAGGAAACGTTTGGTTTCTTGTTCAGCTTGACTCTTCATATTTGCAGTCTTTCACATATGAACATTCCTTTATTTATTTTTTCATATAGAATTAGTAAAACTGTATATTGACATGAAAGAAACATTGTTAGTAGCAGACCTATTTTATATTAAAGGAATTCCTCAAGGAGTGACCCTTATTTGTTACATAATGTTATATTGCTCGGATTACCAATTGAAATTTTCTAACAATGGTTAAAACAGATGCAGTGGCCATAACTGTTAAGTGATCCCCCTGAATTTATGAACAAAGGTTGTGCTAGAATAATTCTTGAAAACCAGACGTTGTCTTGACTAGTAGCAATACCGAGCCAACCACACTGGGCAGTACGGGGCAGCGTCTGTAGTGGTGAAAGAGAACCGGAGCTTCAGAAGGTAGAAAAGCAGAAAGTGGTTCTCTAATACCTGGGTGAGTGTCAAAAGTAGATTATTTTGCCTTCTCTGGTCCTATATGGCATTGATTGTCCATTTTGGTTAGAGACTGTTACGTCCCGTTTCCCCTCTTTCCAAATCTGGGCATTGCTCACAGATTGTGTTGTACTTTTTCCAGTATACCTAGTGGTTATTTTAAGGTTTTCCAATATTTTTTGTCGTGGAAGAACTAGTGCTCAAGAAACGGGAGGTCTTGAGTGTGTTTTATGGCAAGACAGCAAATTCCCTCATAGCTCTAACATGAATTTATACGCTTTTTTAACAAACCAGATTAAGTTCCGCGCATAGTATTACAGTTTCTCAGAAAATTTTCAGTGTTCTTTTCGTGACATGTATATTATTCTAAAGCAGTTTTGCTAACATCGTTAGTTGAAGTCACTGTGCAACTGAGGAGCTTTTTGTAGCAATTGGACAGCGTTCTTCAATTTTGTTGAGGTGACGATGTAGAACACCCCATTGTTTTTTGCAAAACACATTGGTCTATAAAAATGTTTTGGTTCAGATTTGCTGAAATTTAGCCTACGAATAACTTAAGAATAATTTAGGAATAATGTAAAATTAATGCTTCATCAAGAGTTATGTGTTTCGTTTATCTTTGGTTCTTTTTAGATTGAATTTTATAATTACATTCCAAGTTTATCGCTCTGTTCTTGTTTTATTTTTTGACAAACTAGCACGTTAACAAAGATTTGAGCGTTTTACTGTAGTTTTTCGGCAGAATTATACCTTTTGTCGCTGAAATATAAGTAAGAAATAATATTAAACTCGTAGTCAGAAATTGCTTAATCGAAGCTCAGTGAGAAACGTGGTATTTGTGTAAAAATATACGTTATTTTATAAGACACCAGTTTATTAGTTACCTAGTACTAGAAAGCCCAAAATTTAAAAACTTTCAGAGCTACAAAACAGGACATAAGGAACTTTTAGACAACTAGTACATTGAAAACGTTACCTGGTTCAAAGTAGAGCTGAACCAAAACAATGTGAACATGATATTGCTTTAAATTTTCCTCGCACTGATGGATTTTGTTTGTTGTAATACTAATCGTTGGTTACACTTACGTTCTGCTTACGTTATCACTGCAATTTAGTTCGTTAAATTAAGAAATATTTAAGAAACTTTTGGAACTAAAATGAGGCCAAAAATTAATAAACATTTGGTAATAGACTTTGAGTTAGGTTACCTATAAAAAACTGTGTGCGTAGCTTGTTAGTTGTTTTTAAGTGGTGTTGAACGCTAGTGTTTTCAGGAGTTTGGCCTATGATCAAATATCCAGAAGCGTTCTTCAATTCCTGGTGAAATAATACTGCTGGTATCCGGTATTTTTACTTCAGTCGTGCGGCTTGAGGGCTTGTGGTACATATATGATTTAGTAGATCTTTCTTTGTAGCTTTTTGAAACTCGTAGTGTATCGACGATGACGTGAAAGGCATGAACAAACGAGCTCTATTTGACTTCAGGAGAAGCCGTACTGAGAAGCTTTCACAGACGCGATGAAACGAGAGGTTCGAAAAACGAGTTTCCCTCAGCGTCGGCCAATCATCGAAATGTGCAGACGAGTTCAAAACTAAGGAACTTTTTAGAACCTATCATTAACGATCTATACAATGTGAGTATAGATCAAAATAAACTAAGGAACTTTTTAGTATTTGAGGATGGCAAAACAGTATTACTTGCACTAGTAGAATCTTTGCGATTGCAGCCTTGGCTCTTACAAAAATATCCCTTTAAAGAGACCCCTGTCAATTCTCTCATTTGAATATGTTGTTCTATCTTACATATTAATCTTCTGCGTTTTCTTTCACGTATTACTATAGGAAATGATTTGCCCGGTAGAGGGCTTCTCAAACTTTAACTACTCCTAGAATGGTAGTGTGTTTGTTTTGAAATAATCAGGTGCGGCGCTAGAAAACATTCTTGGGGGAGTGTCAGGTCTCGAGCTGCCGAGTAATAAACGTAAGCTCAAACGTTATAAACCAAAGTGTTTTTACCATTTCCAAATGCTGTAAACCAAAATTTTTTCAGATATAGGTCATAGATAGAGAAACACTTTTCACTTACCAAGGTATTAACTTATTCAAGAGACCAGTGGAGTCTGGGAGCCTGCTCTCTCTCTCTCTCTCTCTCTCTCTATCTATCTATCTATCTATCTATCTATCTCTCTCTATCTCTCTCTATTTCTAGAACGTCAGAAAATGCCCTTTTGCGTGGTAGGAATACATGTTTTGAACCTTGATCCTCATTCTGGGATGGACAGTTTGACTCCACCCTACAATTTATTTTGCTCGAGTTTTGGAAGACACAAAAATCTCTGCACATGCGTAAAGCATCGGAACTCAAAGACTAAGAAAACCCTGAGAAAGTTTTGATACTGAAATCGTGAAAAAGCTTAAAAACAGTTTCAGTACTAGACGAAAACAATTTGTTTTAAAGAATTTGTATACATATTATCTCCATAAGAAATTGTTGAAGAAACGAGAACATAACACAGGTAACATTTATACACAGGTAATACTTCATATAAACCTATCGACTTTTCTTAGGTGCACAGTACGCCTGTACTGGACTTTCTTAACTTCTTTTAGCATTCGAATACTATTTTCCTATAAGCCACGTTCTCATAAAATGAATCGTGTATTGGTGATTTCTTCCTTTCGTGATTTATTCACAGAATTTAGGACAACGTAATGAAGTACTTGCAGAGAAATTAAAATATTGGGCATACTTTCAAAAGCAGATATGAATGGCACAGAGAACTTTCTTCTCTACCGAGACAAAGACTCGTAATGCACATGCCACAGAAAGTATTCTTCAAAGATAGACAAATTTTCTTCCTGGCAGGAAGAGAAAGAAACCGACACTTCCTGCATAGCCTGGCTGACACTCCATGTAAAGCGAATAGCAATATCAAGATGAAGTCACGATTAGTTTGTAATACAATACTGTTCAACTGATAAAGCGGAGTAGCTATATGGGATAAAGCTTAAAGGCATGAACCGCCGCTAAATGTCAAAATGCCAAATACGTTCACTTAATTTCAGACTAAGGCAGCGCTTTTCAATTATTTTTTGCAAAGCCCTCTCATAAGAAGAGAAATTAGTTTGCACCCTCCCCCACTCACTAGAAATAAGATTATCTATAAACATTGTGTAAGTACGCCTGTTCCACAGAGCTGTGAGCGTCCCCTTTGGCATCACATCGCTCCCTCTTGGTGGGCGTGTCCCCTATTTGATAAACGCTGAACTAAGGAGAGGGCAACCCCTAAATACACCTAGCACATCATCAGAGGTGTGCTTTCTCGGAAAGTTTAGAGAATAGCACTGCCAATCCTCAAGGCTCTGCCACGTCAGGTCAGCTCTCCCCAGGCCCCCACGCCCTCTGTATCATATTGCATTATGTCACTAAAGGTTATTTCATTGAATGCAGCTTCTTCGTTCTCATTACGAGAATTGTTGATGTTAGCCTTATTTCTAAGTTGATGATTCAGTTTCTGGTACAACACGCAGAATAATTGCCGCATCAGGCAAAATTGCTGTTTTGCAATACCGTAAATCCTTGGAAGTGTTTGTATGCTTGGTTAGATCGGAGAGCACTCAAAAAATGCAAGGCTGTTAGACTCCGCAAATGTTTGAGTGTTTTGATGTGGCTATGGACGACCTGTGGACTGCGTATGCACTCAATTTTATGCATTACACTCTCTCCGCTAACCATCTACGAGAACGATGCCCTCGCACCGCCTCAGCTTATAGCTTATGCTATGTATAATTTTACCACTGATGGACAAATAAGTTTAAACCACAGCCAAGTTATTTTATTTTTGTACTGTTTCATGACATTCAATGATGAATGATGTTGTTTCAGCCCAGTGGCGGCTCGTGGTATTTTCCGCTGGGGGGCAAGTCTTTGAAAAACTGGGTGTGTTCGAAATTATCTTAGGGAGCCTCACCCAAAAAATGATATTGGATAGCTTTACCTCCAAATAGTAAAATACACGTTTTCTTTTCAAATAAGAAATAAAATATCTGGCTTCAGCCTGGAAGTTTTTTAATATTTTGTCAAATACAGCCTGAAATTTTTCTTAAATATAAAGACTTATGGTGATAAAAATGACCCAGCTTAGGCAAAGGATGTTCAGGTTTTTTGAGGCATGCAATGGATGCTAATTCTATTTTCTTTTTAGTTTTATACAACATTTACTTACAAAAACAACTCTTTGAAGTTGTTTGAAACTCAGCCTGCCTAGTTCTTAACTTTTGCCTACTTTCAGCTTCACGTTTCTTATGGACATGTTGCTCATAAAAATGAATGTAAAGCTATTATTTTCTCTTCTGCTGTTTAGGGAAATAATCAATTCAGGCAGATAATTTTTGTAAAACTATTTTTTAATTGAAAGTATTCATTCTATGAACACCAAATAGTATAAATTGTCTAGAATGATATATTTTTGTCCCAAAAATCCAAAGAGAATCTAGGTGATGTAAGCAGAAAACATTAAATATAATATGTTGGTTTGCAATTTTAAAAAATGCATAGAGGCTCTTGAGCTACTTGAAAAGAAATTTAGCTCTTCTATTCTTGAGCTGGGCAAACATATCAATCACATTTTGATTGAAGTCAATTGCGAGCCAAAGCATTGAGTCTATCCTCAGACATTGTGTTTCTCAAGAAAGTTTTATCTCTCTTTAGCAGTAGTGCTGGTGGCATTTTTTCTTGGGGGTTGGGGAAAGTGTCCAAAAGTTGGGCATGGTCCAAATATTTTGGTGAGCCACACCCTAAATATTGCCATGACGTATTCTGACCTATAGTGGATAAAAAGGGTAGGGGAATGAGGCATATTACAATCATCTTGTCTCCTTAAGCATTCATTCTGAAGGTTGTGATAAATAAAAAAATTAAAACCTATGCATCTTTCATGATAACACTTTCAAGAGAATACTGTTAATCCAAGCAGATATAGGATCTAAAGCAATTTTGGCTAACATATTCAGTATGTTTTCAGACATAGAATTTCCCAATGTAACTTTTTATTCTCAAAGGACTAAAATAATCCTGTTCATTCAAAAGATTTAAATGGAATTGTGACGATGACCGTTAGAAACAGCCCAGTCTCAGAAAAATTACAAGTTAGTCTGGATTTTACAAGTTGGGGGTAATGGAACTGCTTTATGCCATAAAGGAATTTGAATGTAGGCAGCATCAAGGAAAAGAAATTACTCACGGTATTTTCCACACCTAAAAACTTGAAAATAATCACTCTCAAAAGATGGTTGAACTAAGATATCCAGTGACTTCAACCCTGAGAAATATTGTGATAATACACAATCAAAAACTTCAATATCACAGACATTTCCTCTCAAAGATTTCAAACATAAATTAAGAATGTTATCCAAATGGCTAACCAATTTGATGGATATAGATTTTGCATCATCTTGTGGCATGCTGCAAACTAACTGAAACCATTCAAAATCCTTCCAGACGAAATAGTCCTGAACACTAAAATATTCTGCAAATGATGTGATAAATGAAATGTTTCTCCATTGATCGCTTATGGAAACTGTCTTAATACAAGATGCTGTTGCAACACCCAGGCTATTAGGGCCTAGATGCTTCTCCTCCAATACTCATTTTAATGACACAGGCGAAGAACTTTAACTACCTGCAACAACTCAGATTGCAGTACTGACCAGTGAGTTCAGTGATCAGCAAGTATTACTGAAGATTGCGAGTAGTTTAATTGAGATCTTTTGCGCTAGCATGCTCGGAGAGAACGCCCCTTGTATGTTTAGATTCAGAGCTGCTGTGGTCGTCGTTGTTGTTGTACCGGAGAGGGCAAAATGTTTCTTGCCCAAAGTTCGTCAATTTCAGCCAATCGGCTACTTCTTTTTTCGGCATTGGGCTTTTGATCCTTGCTTTTGCGCATGTCAGGCAGCCAATTCCAAGGGCATTATCTAGTTTGCCCAGAAAATGACATCACTTTTTAAATGCTTACGTACGAGGCTCAAGTCAACACAATCACAGATGTGACACAATTAGAAGTAATCGAATCTCGCGCTCCTGAATGCCTAGTGAAACATGCTCGGATATAACATTTTGTATCTTTCTCACTGTTGTAGCTTAATTACAGTTTTTTCTTTTCATTTATTTTTCGGTGAGGGGGCATTGCCCATAATGCCCATTAGCTCGAGCCGCCACTGTTTCAGGCAATTGTAACCATAGTGGCTGTGAAGCGACTACCACCTAATATTTGGTTCTTGATCAAAAGGGCGCCAATAAGTTGTTGGGCACATCTGCCAGAAATAGCCAAGCCACTGCTGCAATACATGCTGACTTTAGGATCCAGGCTGCATTCGAGATCCAAATTTGTGGCGAGCACGAGCCGTTATAGAAACTCGCCAATTGTAATTTGGCGAGTTTTGGCGAGTTTTATTGGCATTTACGCCAAGCTTGCCACAAAGGACGAGCCATTTTTCGCTAGAAAAAATTCAGGCTAGAATTTGTGGCGAAGAAAAATCTCAGAATACATACTGATTTAGGACCTTTATAAATATTGACATTTCACCATTCTCATTTGTGTTGTTGTCTTTGTTCAGGAATCTGAAGAGTATTTCCAATTTTAAATAGCGCGAAGATTAACTTTAGAAAATTACAGCTGGTTTACTTTATTAGGCCTAGCAGACCTTGAAGCATTGGGTGTTATGAGGCCTCTTGGAGCTTGTGGCCCTGGGGCAGTTTGCCCCCAGTCCCCCTCTCGGCGGCTCTGTCCCCCGTTATAGCTTCATTTATAATAAAAATAATAGTAATATTTCAATTATTTACAGTAGGCGTAGATAAATAAATACGTAGCTAGTATGTCAGCTAATTTAAGCCTACTACTTACTAAACACCATTTGCAAAATAATACAATGCAATAATGATATATTTACATAGAGGAGGAGAAATAAAGCTAGTATACAAATGTAAAATGTAAAATGAATTAAAATCAGTAGAGTTAATCAAGGACACCGACATGACTAATGAATTTTCTGCATAACCTGCAGTTGCAGTTATCATTCCATCCTTTTATTTGCCTTTTAAATGATGCAAGAGTTTTAATGCTTTTAAATTCATCGGGTAGGTTGTTCCACAGCTTACATCCTAAAAAGGACAAGCTTTCAATTCTGTAACTAGAAGTTCGCATTTTGGGGATATGCATTGGCAAATTGTTCCTAAGATTGTGGGTTATGTCCTTTTGTGCAAATATTTCCTTCATAAAACTCGGGTAGACATTTTGTACAGTTTTTCAGACCTCAATCATTAGCAACTTTAGGTTTGTTTTCTGTATTGATACAGAGTTTGATTCAGGCAGAAGGGTGTTAAAGTCAGCTATTTTATTCTGGGATGCGATGCGCAATGCCTTTTCACGTATTCGATTTATTTTATTGTCCAGGGTTCGGTCACCGAACATCCACACGAGAGGGCAGTAGTTAAATTGCGATAGAATGAATGTTTTCATTGTAAATTTCAGTTGCTCTGTGCGTAAGTAGCATGAAATACAGGAAGGAGCATGGCGCTTTTGATTTGCCTTTTTTACATAAAAATTCAACTTGTGTTTTAAATGTTAGTTTTTTACCAACCGTGATCCCCAGTAGTTTTTGCTCTCTACTTTCAACAACTAGGATAGTTTGAATTTGTAAGTTTAAATCGTTGCTTTGGTCACATAAAATGACATTCTTCTCTATTTAGCCTCATGCAGTTATCTGTAAACCAACCAGCAACAGTTGAGATAGAGCTCTCTAGTTTGTTTAGTATCTGTATGTTGTCAGTGTCATATAGAGGGTAGTGTCATCTACATAATTGCAAATGTCAATATCTGGTACGAACATGAGCAGATCACTAATATATATATA
>WIPJ01002145.1:422276-436839 GCA_018155075.1 Cassiopea andromeda
ATAAGTATATATATAAATTTATTTAAATATATATATATATATATGTATGTATATGTACATATATATATATTTGTAAATTATAAAATATAAATTAGAGTACAACTATAGGATAAACTGTAACAAATTTGTCAAAAATCAACCATTATTATATCCTTATTTTCCATAAAGTTGAAATACAGTCTCTAAAAGCACAGACTTAGCAGTACTGGAGTTGTTGTACACAATGGAGGAAGAAACGAAGCAATTTTATTCATGAGTAGGCATAGCAAAAATCTAACTCGTTGTTAGAATACACACATCTTGTTGTGCTTTCAGAGATCGAGGCTGGCGGACTTTAAAACAAAATTTTTACTGGTGTGAACTGAAAGCTTCCTTGAAACACTTCAATAGCCATCGACTTCTATTTATATTACCAACTTTTCTCAGATGAGAAACAGGTTGCAGCATTGTACTCCTGTGACAACGTACCCCAATATATCCTATACATCCATTGTATGCTCTTTTGTTATCTTTAGCGTCCTCAACCAATCAGCTCGCAAAATTCAGACAGTTTGCAAACAAGATTGAGTGAAGACATCGTTCATTTCAGACTCCTATGAAGATATCCACTCAGCTCTTTTCACCTTCAGACAGTTCGATCTGCTCCATTCATCAGAAAGTGGTGCCTTCTCTCATCAATCAGAAGTGGTACCTTCTCTCTCGAAAATGATTCTCTCGCCCATGCTCAGACTGGCGCAGTTTTGCTTGCTAGCTACAGGTACAACGATCATTTTCGTCATTCTCAACGTTATTTTGCTACTTAACATTCCGGTATTGAAGAGGATCCTCATAGACCGAATGATCAAGATATCAACGCTGAAATATGACAATTTTAGAGACAGTTTCCTTGGATTGGAAATGCTGAAAACATGCTTCAAGCAGTTCTGGCTTACTTCTTTTATGTCCATCAAAAAAGGGTGTGTCATCAAGGCTGAAAAGTATGTGGTGTGCAGAGTCCCTAGCGCATCAAGAGAGAGCATAAGTGATGGAATAGATGCTGCAGATGGAGTGGATTTGAATGCAAATTATGAGCGTTCTGTGGAGCAAAAGAAGAGTATTCCAAAGAATTTCACTAATCTGAGCACTATGGCAAGAAAAGGTGTGCCCCTAGTCTTGAACTTTGGAAGTTGCTCCTGACCTCCGTTTATGGCGGAGTTGTCAGATTTTAGCAAGCTTGAACGCAAGTATGCTGGTCTGATCGACTTCGCTATAATTTACGTTGAAGAGGCACACCCATTGGATGGCTGGAAGTTTAAGGTACGAGTTATGTCTAGTTACTATATTATTTTCTTTATCTCTTCTGATGCTATATATTCTAAGCCATAGCACATGGAAATTTTCCGTGATATTTATGTTATTGTACATGGTCAAAACCAGCATTCAGTATTTTCTTTGAGGTCTTCGTTATTCCTTGGTCGATCTTTTGAATTATGTTGTGAAACTCTGCGTAGAAGGTACAGTCTGACTCTACGCCAAGCATTGTCAGAGATAAGCCTGGACAGCTTCCTTTGGGAGAGGTTTACAGAAATTTACTACTATGACTAGAAAAGTAGTTCAAGGAAACTCATAGCTATTAGGATTCCAACTCACCTGAATCATGACCTAGTTTCTTGCAGTTTTGTACACATTGGGAGGCGTGACGACCGCCATAAACACATCCCCAAACATCCCGATTTATTTTATCAATATTTTATTATTTTTTTAAGGACAACCAGTACGCAATATATCAACATGGCAGCTTGCAAGACAGAATTGAGGCAGCATCGATTCTTGCAGAGAAAGTCCCAAACATCCCAGTTTATACTGACTTGATGGACGACCACGTAAACAGAGCATTCGGAGCCATGCCAGAAAGATTATTCATACTTTTGGATAGCAAGGTGGTCTATGCGGGTGGGATGGGGCCTTTCTTCTACAACCTTGATGATGTCAAAACATGGCTGGACAATTTTGCAGCAAATCAAGGATAAAAAACAGGAACACTTTCGCAATGTGTAGTGGCAGTGAAACGATCGTAGTACTACATGAAACACTAAAATTGATATTTCATGCATGTCGTGACAATAACTTACCATATCACATTTTGTTGCTTGTATAGCGTACCAATTTCTGTAGGAATATTATGAACCTCCGTGTTTCTTTGCACGTTTGGTTGTGCATCTTATACAATGCTCTCTTTGTCTTTAGTTGTGTAAAGCCTAGCGCACACAGCACGATTTTCGTCGCTGAGGACGAAGATTTTTGTCGCTGACGACGAAAACTTGCTGTATGTGGGAAACACATATAAAAGATTTTTGTCGCTGACGACGATTTTCCATATCAAATATGCTAGAAACTCTTTTTCGTTGCTGATAACAGAAGACAAGATCTCTGTTTCCAGAGACAAAAATCGTGCCGTGTGCGCTAGGCTTAAGCCTTCGAAGCGTGAGTGGAGGGTAGGGTGTTCCATTAGAGGCAATGACATAACCGATGTGTAGTCTTTGGAGGTCCTGAAAGGAGCACCCGATTCTAACAAGGGATACACTAATCAACCTATAACTCTACACAGAGTTTTCCGCTATTTAACACGTAGTGTGCCTGACACATCATAGGTATTTCAGAGTTACACGTTCCTTAACACTACACCCTGACTTGGCCTATGTACCACTTCAGTGAATGCATCTTGCGTTCCTTTTATGCTTGGAGTAGAATAAAAATGCCAGAGTCCTATGGTGGGTTTTTGGCTGAGTTATACAATTAGGACGCTGAAAAGAAAATGATTATTGATTTGTATGACATAAGAATGGCATTGCTGGAAATTTAGCCGCATAATTTTGAGAGCTGCACGCTAAATAGTGGTCAACTCTGTGTAGAGTTATAGGTTTATTAGTGCACCACCCTGTTAGAATCGGATTCAGAGGGCCCTTCAGAGAAATTTTCAAGAGACAAATTTTTAATTTATTAAAAGGGAACATATAGATGGTACCCAAGGTGTCTGGATATCCGGACAGTCACATCCGGACAGTTAAACGTTCAAATAGCAAATAGACTACCAATTATCCATGTCTCCACTTTATGTGTTTGAGCCGGTTTCTCGCTTTTTGGGAACATTACAACCATCTAATCTGAAAGCACGCAGCTTCATAAGTTCAAGCTCTCTAAATTCTTGACCTGCCATCTGACAGAAAAGTAAAATAGGGTTAAGTAATAGACGTTGTATCACAGCAATTTAATTTCCAGCGCGTAAAGCTAAGAGTGCTGGATTGTGTATCTAATTTAGATGAAAACTGTCGCGTCCGTATGCATGCGTATTGTAAGACTCCCATGAATTAGGTTAGTAGTAGCTTTTTGCTTTTGATATTGAAGGCTTATGATAAATTTTGCTTCTTTGTAGCAATTTGGACGCTTTCTTACATATATAACTCGTAGATTTCTTTCTTACATGTATAAATGTATGACGTAATTATTCTTCCCTCATCACACGAGGAAGGGGATTAAACTATGTTTCTCATGTTCCATATTTTATGCATGTCTCCTTCATCAATATATCTAGTTCTAGTTTTACGTTCATTTTTACTTTATAAGCAGCTGCTCTTTATATGTATACTATAATATATTTAGCTCTAAATTCCAAAGTAGTTTTTACGCCTTATGCATTATGATGAGTTTGAATCAATTCGCTATAGCAGCAGTTCTTACTCTGAAAATTGTATGCATATTAAGGTAGTGACTTGTTGGAAAAAGTGGAGCAGTATGAATTTCTGAGTTTTCTTTTTATATAGTTCTAGTTTCACTGTTTCATTTTCTGAACATGAATTTATTTTGCTTTTTTTCAGATAATAGTGTATATTGCTTTACAGACCAACCTTCTTCTTTTATTTTTTACCTAGCCTGAGAAAAAAACTTGCCTACTCATTTTCGATCAAAAGTTCGCTTTTAAGTGGAGCAAAGCTATTATATATTCCAATAATATAGGTATTATATTTCAAGGCATTTTTTGATGCTTTTTGATCAAATTGAAAGCGCAACTGTCTCCAGGCACACCTATTTTGGTATAGCTAGTATTGTTGGTACACAAGCATTTCTATCATGCTCGTAACCATAGGGTTGCATGATGTGGCAAATGTCACCTTTGGTTAAAAGGATGCCAGCTTTTTGCCGCTCCTTGGAATTTTTCTACAATTTTATATTGCTTCTTTATTTTTGTAGCTAAGAAAAGATCTGAAATTTTGTCTGAGCTCAACCTTGGTCTTTATGACATACTAGAAAGTCCAATCACTTCCTGCACACACATTATCTATATGATTGCTGTAGTAAAAAGTAGAAAATAGGGTCCCGGATTTTGTACCAAGTGATCCCTCCAGGATAATTTTGCCACCCCTGAAGCACAAGCCTAGCTAAGGGCTTGATTACTAGGAAATCAAATACAAGCCTTCAGCAAGTGAATCGATAGCAAGATAGTTAGCTGCAAGAAAAGTTAAGCGTTTTGCCAGTTTCTACGAAGGCTGATAATAACTGGCATTATGAGTACCAGATTGGTTTCTGTCCAAGCTACCAATGCAAGCTGAGTCCCAAAGTCAAGAATCGTATTGCCATCATTTAAAATATAATTCAGATTAATTACATTTTCATTAGCTGCCTCTAGTAATGATACTTAGGGCATTTCTTCTAATTATTCTAGCAGTTGTATGCATGCATTCGTTGTTAATCTAAGTACTGTGGCAGGACCAGCCTTGATGTGGTCACTTCTCCCTTGCATCTCATCAAGGAAATACAAAGCAAAGAACTCAATTTTTTGTAATTTTCTATAATCATATTTCATTGCATTGGTGTAAGTATAGTTTGGCTGGCTGCTTGCTAACGTCTTGTGATGACATTTGGTTTGCCACCATCAATTGCACACTGGTCCTTGCAAACATCAGAAGATGGCGAAGCGTAGAAGCAATTTCCAAAGAGACGAACCGTATGGAAATAAACACCTAGAAGAGATGAGCCATGTACGTAAATTAATGAAGCGTCATGTCACAGATTAGCTTACAGCAAATTGCTTACAGAAAATATGGTACTTAACTAATATTATGTTATAATATACTGTTCCATTAGCTATACTATACCATGGCATGCTATAGTACGTCATAGGCGTAGGAACCGGAGGGTACAGGGGGCACAAGGAGCACTTGTCCCCACTTTTCACCAATTTAATGTGTGTACTGCCCCTTTCAAGAGCGAGGTAGCATAGTGGTTAGAGCGCGTGCCTTCCATGCGGAAGGTCTACGGTTCGAGCCCGACTCGATGCCCTGACTGAACGCTCGCTCACTGTTCACCCAGCAGCAAATGGGTACCCAGTGGGAACACTGGGGAGATAAAGGCGGCGAGAAAAGGAACTGGCCACCCTACCTCACATGCCGATGGCTCAGCATAAGCTTCCTCTCTAACAGGCACTCCCCTACGTACGAAAGTATACGGGACTACCTTTACTTACTTTACTGCCCCTTTCACCCTATATAGTCGCCCTTTTTTGCTGGCAGTAGTGTCCCTGAATGCATGTGCCCATTCACTTTTTGAATGCTTCCTACGTCTCTGGTATTGAATCATTGTTATATTACACTACATGCTGTTGTATTACCAGTGGCAGTATTAGGAATCGCGGGGGCCGGGGCGGAAATCAACTGCGGGCCCTTGTTTGAAACATTTACATGTTTTCCTGTGATTTCTTTTCAATTTTTTCTTAGACGCGGGGCCTCTTATGAGTTATCAAGAGCGAAAGGCCTAGGGCCACGGCCCCCTAGCCCCCTTAAAACCGCCACTGTGTATTATGCTACTTCATTTTCTATTACATACTATATCTTTTCTGATGCACTGAACACATTACCGCAAATTTAAAGCTTCGGTACATCACCATAATTCCCACGCAGCAGTAAGCCAATGGTACAAGTTAAATCTAACCACTTGTGATATTCCTGGCAACAGAGAGATTTGTGCCTACCTGCAGCTGCTTCACAAACTGTGCCCCACACTGAAAAAGTTGAATCGTCTGCCTGCAAAGCTTTTAGGCTGCCCTTGAATTTGTGTCTCAACAATGGCATGAAGTCCTGGATGTGTCTTCGCTTTCTTAATTGTGTGCCAGCATCTTTGCATGCAGTAATCATGTCAGCGTAAAATCCATCATCACAACTGATTCTAGACCAACCATGCATATCACCCTAATAGTGAAGATGAAAAGAGACTTTTGTAAAGTGTATTTAATTTCAGCAATCATTTGATCGATACACTACAGGAGAACTGGGGAACAGAGGTTATGGCAACTGCCGTTTTGAAACATTTGGCTTTATAATACTATCATCTAACTCAATGTTTCCCAATATTTTACATGGTGGACCTTTGCATATTAACTTCTTCTAATTAGACCCACTGCATGGATAAGTATATGCTAGGATAAATATACTTTCAAGGGTAAGCGAATAATAACAGTACAACCTAATGAATAATAAGTTCAAAGATATTTCATTGGTTAATATTCCTCTAATGGCTCGCCTCGAAAATCTTGGTAATCCCTCAAGGGATCGCAGACCCCAGCTCGACAGCCATTAGTCTAGCTCGACTATGCTCCAACCAGAAGGAGTGTCACAACAGCAATACTATAATCAGAATTGCTGCACTTCAAGAGATTTGTTAACCCAAGGAAATGAGCAAGTACATACACATGAGTAGCAGACATCGTGTCGTTGACACGCTTCATGGAAGAACGTCTTGTATGGAAACGATGTACTGTTAATAGGAACACTACATCCATTCATTAATGACCAAGCTGGACATGTAAGCACTGATGGTGTGTGCGTCATGAAGGCTAGTATCAAAGCAATGTGCCACATCTTTGTAACTAAAACATGAAAAGAATTTTTAATCGTATATTAAGTTGAGCAATGCTTCTATGCATGGTTTGATACGAGATTTCAGTTGGTAGCAACTAAAAGTCCGGTGTCTTGGATTTTAACCTGTGTGATACTAAATGAGCAAAGAAACCTCAGTATCTCAAAGTAACTTTTAGAACTAGGCCTCAAACTGGTTTTCTTTTGAAATAAATAGCTTGCAGTGCTTTGCTTAAAACAGAAGATGGACTTTTGAAGAAACGTTAACACAATATATACACAATAAGAAAGTGAACTTAGTTACACAATATAATTTCATACACAGAAAGTTGAAATTTGAATGTACAAGTCTAGCGACTTTCTTGGTTCTCAACAATCCAGTTTTTGACGTTCTTAGCTTTTTGAGCAACCGGCCACTACTTTCCTACAGAGCCTTTTCTTATATGAAAACATATATTTGTCATTGGAATCATTAAACAGTTGGTATGCTCTGCTGTTGGTTATTCAAATCTAGCTTTCATCCCCCATTGACAATGGATGCGGGTACGCTTCATGCACATATCTAACAAAAAGCAAACGCTGACTGTTCACCTAATCTTACTCTTCTACAAATGACATACCAACACCAGGGATCTGAAATTGATGGTTTTTTCTTTATGTAATTAAGTAATGCTGTATATGCTAGGGGAGATGTAATACTTGTTAAGGAATGTTCTTGCAAATCGGCCTATTGAGACAAAATATGATGCTAGAGCTAGGGCATACATTGAGAATACCTCTTACCTTGTTTCTTTGGGTATAGGACAGCAATCTGTTGAAGTTTAACTGATTCCAGCAATGGTCTTAATTCACATTGCTCTCTCCTTATATGCTGTCTCTCCCAGACAATTATTTGCCTTCATGGTAAACAAAGTTGAACTGCATTTTAGCGCCGCTAAGCTGTATGATGTCACTGCCTGCAGTTATTGGCACAAATAGATGTATTGGTACTTGACCTGCATAAATAGAGGTCTTGTATAACCAAAAGTTGCCTTTTAACGGTCTACGGTGTATTGAATCAGGCAAGTGTTTAGATTTTATCATTGTTTAAACAGTTTTGCTTGTATTTAGAGAAATAAAGCAAAACAGAGAGCTAAGATAACATTTATTAAGCACCAGCAATTGATTCTAAAATGCTATTTACCAGTGGACGTGCAAGTAAATGAACTGGACAACAAATGAGAGAAATAAATGAGATTATATCATTGATTAAAAAAGGAAGTTTGTGCAAAGTAATTCATTGCCAGCCAAGCAGGTTGTGGACAATGAACTTTTTTCAGATATCCTTTTCAACAAAACTTCCCAATAACTCACCATAAGAAACTGAATGCATGGTATCAAAATTAACATATATTTGCCAAAAAATTGTGGAAATTCTTATAAGATTTCAGTAGCCCATGCAGTTGTTTGCAAATAGAATGCAAGCAAAACCAGGTGTCACAAAGATCTGAGATTCATTTAGGAGTAGGTACTAATGCGTTTTCAATTCGATATTTTCAACTCACGGAGGAGTTGCTTGGTGTTCATTTTCCAAATAGCCTGAAATTGATATTGGCAGAAAGGAATTCAATCAGACCTTCTTTTGTAGTATGAACTAGGGAGCAAGAAAAAGTTTAATTCTTTTGCTTCCTTCTGGTTGAAATGTTTTGCTTCTTCCTCCTTTTGTTCTTTCTACACAGTCGAGTAATCGACGTCTGTTGGGATTAGGATAACTCCCAAGAGCCCCCGAACTTTTGAAGTCCAGAAAGGCCCCTCACAGGTTCTCAAGAAGCAGGTTTCTTTGTATTAGTTAGACGGAAAATTTAGATGGTGTTTCAATCTTACTAAATTCCTAGGAGCCTCGAGTGTCTTTGTTAGCCACTGTTTCCATAGTTGTCTGGAAAATCAAAATTTAACTACAGCAAAATATTTTGATGAAATAGAATGGTGCATCAAGTTTAGAGTTGTTTCTGAGAACTGGAGCATGGAAATTCCAAGCATCAAGGAGCCGAAGAATCAGCTTCTCAAAAGTTAACACCGATTAGATACTTTCGAAATGAACTTTCATTCTTTGACCTAAACCCTCAATTGTAGATGGTGCCTAGTAAATGTATGGCAAGGAATAGACGGATTATAACAGCAGTACTCAGAGATGAAAATTTACTGTGGAAAGTACTTCAATTTTGATATTTGACTTCCTCCTTCGAAGAAGTCCTGCTTTGAATACTGTTCAGTGACAGCTGTGCAAGAAAAGTTATGTCGAGGTAGCTTCCATTTCACGCCAAACTCTACGGCAATTTCTCGATTCTTGGTAAAGTGGCTCTCATTGAAATGGTTAGGGCAAAGAACAGAAGAATTGGTGCTGCTCCAGTTTAGCCCCTGTTTTTGGACAAACTTGACCCAGGCTTAGTTTTTTTTCTTGTCCTTTCTCTGTGTGAAAACTTATTAATATATCTCTCCTCCTTATCCTGTCCATTGGTGCAGCTTATTTCGTTCGGGAGACCAGCCATGCTGTACTGTCCTTCACGACATTTGCACGACTTGCTAGTCGCAGCCATGTTAGTATGTAGTCACATTTTTTGTATCCTAGGTATACAGTCATAAGCCATAGCTAGAATTCGCACTTGAAATGTCAAAATAGCAAAGTTTGAGGGCTCATAGCGTTTTCTATATTAGCTATGATTACATAATTTGCAGTACACAGTTGCATTAGAAGATGCAAAAATTAATATCAATACTTTCAATGCACAAGCACTTTAAGGATCCACCGTGTGGCTAAGGACTGTCAAAGCTACCTAGCGTTGTCATAAGATAATCATTCCATTGAAGTAACAATAACAGGCAGCATAGCAGTGCACAGTTAAGTTTAAAATGCAGGGTATAGTTAAACTGTTCTGATTTCTAGAAATACAGAAATATCATGCAATTGGACTTTCTGCATTTCTGTTGCTATGCATAATTGCATCTGAAGCGCTATAATTTTCATTTTCCAGTTCGGGCATGTAACTAGGAATTTCCGAGGGCAGGGTCCAATTCATGAATAAGGGCACATCAACACTTTTTAAACGAAGATACGGCCTGTATGTTTTGTTTTTCAGATCCATTAGTGAATGAAATACTGTAGGAGGTTTATTAATATCGGCGTTCTGAAGACCAATGATTCTTGTTGCTAGTTCTTATTATGGCAGGGGAGGAAAACTTTTCAGAATCAGCCTTTTCATCTTAGGAAACCCCCTTTTGATATAGAGAGGGCACTACAAAAAGAGCACGTTCGTTCATTTGCTGAAAAGTGCGGTGGTCTAGACCCCCACCCCTAGTTGCGCGCCTGCAGTTAGCTATAGTAGTTCGTTTTCAGTTGGTACTAAACGCTTTGCAGCCAGATATCGTGTTATTAATACCTAGAAGTATAACAATAATTTTGCTGTTGCTAAGCTATGCTGCTACTAGATACGGAAACCCGACTAGTTTAGGAAACCCTAATGGAAAAGAAATTACAGAGGTTATGAAAGGCTTTTCTTGCAAGGTTATCAACAGGTACCCATATCTCATTTTGACATATCTCGAAAAGTAGACTAGCATCGAACTTAAACAAATTTACGAGAATTTACATGCAACCTTGACGTAATTACGATAGATTGCTAAAGACTACGCAAGAAGGAAAGAAGAGCGGTAAAAAGTTTGTTGAGAAGGTTACTCAAACTACTGTATCTTACTTTGATGATTCAGCCTCTTGACCATCAAGTGCAGCGTATCTCAATTAACCGACCCTCGATTATCCGGCCGTGACCATTTTATGATTACAGCAATATGTTTTGAAAATTGCCCTATTTCGCTTGTACCGGCCATAAAAATGGCTGATGATTGCTTTACATGCTTCCGTAATTGGCCTAATGCTACGCCAGTAAACACTTCAACATTAATTGCACTCCGCGAGTAAGGGTGGGAGAAACGAACTAGATAAGCTTTATGTGTTGGTTGCCAAAGTGAACTCGATTTTTGTCTTGACGCTCTCATAAGAAAATTTGCATCGGTATGATGATAACAATTTCTAACCATCCTAGCTTTTTCTGGCTTGGTGATTTTCAAAGCATAGTCTTGCTCAACGAGCCTGTTTTGATTATCTGACCTAGGGGTGGATTCCTAAAAATGTTAACAAGGGGGCTCTAGGTTAAATGTCATAAAGTGGGTGTGACCTATTTGCAGCCACGTCCATATTTTTAAAGACGGAGACATCATAATTTAGTATAATTTTGATATAGTATGGCCAATGTTTAGAAAGATCTCAATAGCCATGAAGCAGTGAGGACCAGGCACGTAAGTTGAGAACACGCCCTGGTGAGGCAAAACCTGCCAGTACAAGCACACTGGAGGGGCAAAAGCCTTATTTCCATATGCAAATCTCCAGGGTAGTGATTCTGTTTGAGGGAAAACCATGCAAAGTTTTTGTTTTGGGGCATTGCACCCCCGTGTCCCTTACAGGTGCGTGCCTGGTGAGGACATTCATCAGAACAATACAGTACATTATATTGGAAGCAAGGTAAATGCACTTTGAAAAGCTAGATTAATTCAAAAAACATTTTAGGGGCTGAGCCCCCTAAGTTGAAAAATAATTTTTGTTTGGGGCTTCACCCCCTTAAGTCCCCTTTAATTACCACTGGTCTGACCCCTTCAAAAGGCTGTGCATATCGGCCAAATAATAGAGGAAGAACTGTACAACTATTTTCGCTGCGCAGGAGGCTCGCAACTTTCTACTAATGCAGTAAAGCTGAAGATGAGGAAGATGGATGCAGGTTGAGGGTGGCGAGCAGGGGACTGCAATTGCAATGGATGAGCCTTCTGTGAATGCGGAAGATGTCTCTGCAGCAGAGGTAGAGTGCAAACCTGTAGAATGCGAATTATCGGATCACCCAAATGATGTAGAGATTAATGAAATTGCAAAGAAATTGCTAAAGTGGAAGTTCCTTTTATCAGCTCTGGAAGTTCATATTGAGCTATGTGAACGAGGACGTGAACAGCCACTGTTACGAGACTTCTTTTCGAATCCTGGCAATTTCGAGACCAGTACAAGATATGATGGAATTAGTATGGGAGGGATAAGTATGTATACCAAAACTTTTACCATTCCATTCATAAATAATACAGTATCTACAGATCCTGCATTGCTATCTGTTACAAGAAGAAATTGCATTGAATATTTGCAGGTATAGCCCTGACCCATGATTTATCTTTCTTTTTATTGCTACCTTGTAGGTTTGCAATCATAGCTTAAGTGAATAGCCTTGAATTTTAGTTTTTAGGTACACTCCGAATCTTATAAGTGGCCTTAGTAGAAATGCAGTGACTGCTGGAAACCCCAGTTTCATGGCATTTGAGTTGACAATGTCATTTCAGTTTGATAAATAGTTGTGATTTTATTGTACAGTAATTTTCATTTTTATGCGGTTGCAGATTCAATTCATGCATTGATTTTAGAAGATTTTTAATGTCTTGAAATTGTAAGTCTGTACTGGGCTTATATGGTTTGTTTTGCTAGTTTCAGATATGCAACTTGGAGAGGACCAATTATAGGGATCAAGCTTTCAGGACCTCATTCACTAATCCTTATGATACTTTAGCCTTATTGCCTTCTCTTTTCCTAGGAAAATCAGCAAGTAATTTGACTTTAGATTCTATTGATGACTTTGCAAGGTACTCAGATGATGGTGGCAGAGAAGTAGATGAGAAGGTTGCTGGTATGGAAATTCATCATTTGTTTCTTGATTTCATTTTATCACATAACCTTCCTATCATGCTGTGACATGTTCTTTAATAGAATGTGTATATGTCAATGTTGATGGTTCTTGAAATCAGAGATCTGGAATTAATGTTAGTTATCATAAGTATCACATGGGATAGATGGCATAGCAGTTAGAGTGCATGTTTCCTATGTAGAAGGTCTACTGTTAAAGTCTGACTCAGCTGAATCAGGACCTTGACTCAATGCTTGCTCACTATTCACCTTGCAGTGAATGAGTACCCAGTGGCAACACTGAGGAAATAACGGCAGCCAGGAAAGGAGCTGACCACCCTACCATGTATGCCAATGGTTCAAGATAGGTGTCCTCTCTATCAGGCACTCCCCAAATGTATGGAAGTCTACAGTTTTACCTGTGGTTTTGATCATAAGGAGCATTGGTAAACTGACAAGTAATTGTGAACACCTCATTCATTGGTCTGTTTCAGATTGGTACTTAAATTCATTAAGATATATAAATCATTCTCAAGCCCAAAACAAAATTTGATGTAAAATGTGTAAGAAACATGTTATATTAGTGACTATGCCACAAAGCATTAGCCAATGACTATAATATTAGTATTCACTATCAGTCTTCATAGCACTTTTTAAATTTGGAATTGCATTTGCTTGGTTGCAGTTTTGGAATTTGAGTTGAGAAGAGCCAAAGAAACAATCAAAGAGCTCAGGGAGAATATCACAGAATATGCACAAGGTAAACATGAGAATACTAATTGGTTTTTCATCTTTTTCAAAGTAAAATGAAACTGAATGGTGCCAGTAGGAAAAAATATCTTACGATTGGGGTATTTTTAAGTATTCTTCTTTAAAAAGTAGTATTTCCAATTTGCCCTTTTCTATTCTGTCTTGTGTTCTGGAAACATGATATCTGTGTTCATATCCTTTAGAGAATGAAGCATCATTAAACGAAGGAAAGAGCAAAGAGAGTATTTCAACAGAGCAGAAGGTGAATTTAATTTGTAACTGCTAGGTTTCATTAATAGTTACTCTATTCTATTAACATTTAACTTGTATTAGTTTTATCAAATGCATAAGAAAATAGACCTTATCCTCCTTTTTATGAACTATTTTCTTCAAAACCCAGAAGAGTCAAATTACGCTTGTTATCAATGATTAGTTTGTATCTATATTTATGTTTGTGTCTCTGTGTTTAGGGGCCAGTAAAACCATTTGAATTAAGAGCACTTAATTACCTGACCAATGAATTCCTGTTAAATAATGATTACCGCCTAACTGCAGTTACATTTGGAGAAGAAGTTGGAGATCAGGTATAGTTGTTGAATTTTCTTGATGTCAGGATGGAATTTAATGACTCAGATTGTATCAATTAGTATATGGATAAAAGTCATAGTGCATTCCATATCACTATTCATATCTCATATACTAGTATGTAAAATTGGCATCCCACTGCAATTATATAATGATAATGATGATTATATGAATTGTTATAATAATTAAAAGGATTATTGTGATTTTGTGGTTGATTTCAGAGAAGAGTTGATAATGACAGAGTTTTAGTTCTTGACTATGTTTTTTCATGCATTTGTAGTTTGTCTGTAGTAAAGCCTTTGCATGAAATTAAATGTCCTTCATAGGATATTGATGACTGGGATGATGTTGGAGTTAACACTGCAAGGCCACCAGATCTCTTACATCTATTTAGAGATTATGGGAAGCATGTTGTAGAGCCTCAGGAAAAAGACAAAGATGAGATAAAGCAGCTCAAAGATCAAATATGGCAACTGGTAATGTAAATTGCATACATACATACATACATACATACATACATACATACATACATACATACATACATACATACATACATACATACATACATACATACATACATACATACATACATACA
>WIPJ01002145.1:437044-453789 GCA_018155075.1 Cassiopea andromeda
ATATATATATATATATATATATATATATATATATATATATATATATATATATATATATATATATATATATATAAAGTACCAAAGTAATAGTAAGTTAAATATGAGTTTCATAATCATTCCGCATTGGAAGTACTTATTCCACCATGTAAAAAACAACTTTGAGCTGCCTGATGCTATGATATAGGCTATCAATTTCTCATTCAGGAAATGAACATAAAGGATTATGAACATAAAGTAGAGGAATTACAAGCTGAGAATGGTGTGCTAAGAGAAACTATCAAAGATTATGAAAGGTGAAGTTTAATTGTTCATTCTATTACTCTCTGCAACAACATTTACTTGTCAGACTTAATTGAATGTTTTAGGAAATCATTTCACTAGTTTTCTTGGTTTTACTTTTTTGAGAAGTGATTGAAATTGGAATCTACTTGGGACAGACTTTAAGTGGAGATTTATCATTGGTGGTTTTTTTGACAAGCTTAAAAAAAGTAGACAAATTTTTGTCATTTTTAGTGCTAAGCCTAAATCTCTTGGTATTTCTTTAAAATTTTCATATCATCCAATGATTCACACGCACACACCAACCCATCATTAATTATTTACTTTTTCATTTATTCTTTTAGTTCATTCACATATCTTTTCACAGTTATGTTGGGGAACTTCATGCCTTATTTTAGCCATACTTTTAGTATGAATAAATTTTATTCTACACTTAGCTCTGTGGCTACCACTGTTCTTAACCCTGGTGATAGAAAGGATCTCCAAAATGTTTTACCAATTGAGCAGAATGTGGAAGATGTACCAGCAGCAATAAAAATTGAAATTACAAATGATGATGAGCAGAAAGTGTGTGTACATGAACATGAGGCTTTAGTTGAAGATACTGAGTGCCAAATGGATGAGGATAAATGTGAAAATCTTGAGAGTAGAAAAAATAACAATTCTGTGATCATTGAAGATCAATTGGAATCAACTCAGCAAAGTGGAGATGTAATTAGCATTGAGAGCAATTTATCAAAAGATGGAACTGACAGCACTAATGAGAAGGAAGAGATCATTGAACAGGCAAGAATAGTTCCTTGTCCTAGAATTTAAATGTCCTGTCAATATAACTACAGGTTTTTGAATTAGGTTTTAGGTAGTGTCTCTTAAATCAATTAATTAATTTGGTAGTTTGCTATTATATTGCTGTATTCTTGTACACCTCACAAATGTATAAAGTTAATAGATTTAGGAAATTTACTTTGATTTGTAATAAAAAAATTCTTCTCCTATTCAGAAGGTTGAAGTGAACAGCTCATCAAAGAGGTAGGTGTCCTTAAACATTGTTGTTGCATTCTAAAATGCCAGCCATTGCTTTTTTTACTTTTTCAACAACATTTGTATGGCAGTAAGGAAGTTAATGTGTTATGTTATGTTAGCTTTTGCTTGCAGAATCATTTAGCTTTTTTGCAATAACTTGAAATATATTCGATGTTTATCATTAAGTAACTTTTTGTTCCAGACAAACTTCAGCATCTTTTATTCAAGTTTTGTTTGGCCTAGTGCAAGGGAAGTCAGATACAAGGCTAATGAAAGAGGTTTGTTGTTAAGGGAAATTTCTGTTTTTCTGCCTATTTTTTATTACAGCTGTAAGCAAGCATGATCTTCAGGATTTTTCAGAGTTTTTGGAATGCAGGACTTTGGAAATGACCTTTATGTTTACATTGCAGAAACTATTATTTTGCCTTGTAACTAATTCATAACTCTTTCTGTATATGCTGTTTGAGACTATGTTGTAGCTTTGATTTTCTTTCTGGTATTTTATGCAAAATGCAGTTGCAACTTTTCTGCTTTAGGCCTTTTTCCCATGGTTTATTGATCAATCACAAGCTGCCTTCCCAGAACAAAGTTGTAATTCCTTCATTTATTTAGTGAAACTTAATGCTTGGCCATGTGATAAACTTTCACCTATAAAAACATACTATGCATCAATCTTTTTTGAACAAGGTCTTGATCAACCTTTTTTAAACATGGTTTTGTACAAGTTATATCCTGCAGGTGTTGAGAGCTGCGGAAGAAGAAGATGCTATTGACCTTGTTACTAGATGTTTGCCGAATGTTGTTCCAAATGTGCTTTTGAATAAAAGAGAGGTAGCTTTATGGGTGCTGATGTTGTTTTGCAATTTCTGTCACTTTGTTATTAGCAGAGGACATCACACAATAGTCATAGAGTCAACAATCTTTTTCTGTATCGTTAAGTATTCTGTACTCTCAGAATTTAAAAATATTTGTAATTTTTAAGCTGCTGCTACACCTTAAACAACGTTTAGAAATTTAATTGAAGCTAGGAGTGGAAGATAGAGGCTTAATATGTAGAGTAGGAGATGCAAATGGAAGATACAAGATATTAAATGAAGCTATGTATAACTAAGGAGCTATGATTTATTCCCAAAAAGCTCCTTTAGTGAATGGCATCAGCTATATTCAACTAGAGACACTTAAATTTCCTTTCTAGATCTTATTAACTATTTTATTCACATGTTGCTTTTGCTCTGTTCAGGAGCTCATCCCGATTATTCTTTGTTTGGTACGACTCCATCCTGACATTAAGGCCAGAGACAACCTGTTGCATATGTTGTTCAATTTAATCAAGCGACCAGATGACGAACAAAGGTACACCTGTGCTGCCATTTACAAATTTAGCCATTTCAGTTTTGTTTGGCTTTTCAATTAGACACCAGATTTTGATACAAATTGGATGGTATTGAACAATGTTGTTTCCAAATAAAATCTGCCCTCTTTCGTTTAGTTACTTCTATTTGCTTATTTTTTATTCATCCAATCTGATCTTCTTGTAAGGTATATTTGTAGATTTGTTCTTCATTTCAAACACTTGAAATGCCTTTTTCAAGAAAATCATTTGTGAGCTCGCTTATTTTTTCTATCATTAGCATCAATTAGAATAAACTACAATGTTTACAAGACAATCTAATCCCCTATAGCCAAAAAGCCACAGTGTCACTGACTTCTAGCTATGAGTATTGCTTGCAATACACAGCATTTTAGTAACGTTGAGGTAACGCAGCATTCATTTGCTTTGAATTTCCACCACAAGTTTCCTGATAGTGAGATCTTTGCTTTGTTGAAGACTGTGCTTCTAAGCTGAACAGACTACCAAATGCTGCAAACAGCATTTGAAAATGCTAAAATGCATTTTGTTACCAACCAGTCTCAGCTCTGCGATTAACTAAAGGCAATGTCTTTGCTGTTGATGCACTCTGAAGCCGTCTGTTAATGGTTCTTTTTGATGACGCTCACATTAAGGCTTTATGGCTTATTTTTGTTGAGTCTTTATTTGGGTTATTGTCCAAATTCTTTGATAACTTATCATTATCGTGTCCTCTCCAGAAAGGTGATTATTGACGGATGTGTTGCTTTTGCAAAGAAAATTGGCTCTACTCGTATAGAAGCTGAACTATTGCCACAGTGTTGGGAACAGGTAAGCCAATTACCGCTAGCATTTTTGTCTTATAGTGTGAGCACTTTTGATGGTGGATTCAGGTTCTGTGCTTGCAAGCTCAGTTGAAGAATGATATGAAGTGTGAAGATTTAAGGCATTTAATTCTTATTCGCCCGCTTTTTAGAGATAGCTTCATTTGAGTTTGCTTCTAATTCAGTGATTGTTGATATCACCACGACGATGAATGCAGAAAAGCTTTACCAGTTTTTTTGCATCACTTTCCAAGTTACATGATGGAGAATCCTTTGCAGTCTTGTTGTAGAAATTCCTTCGGACCATTTTCTTGTGTTATTTGTTTAGGGAAATGTTGAGAAACTTTTACATGGCTTAATTGTTCACGAACTTTATCTATTTAACTTTCTCTGTGTGTGTTGTTTTGTGTGCTTCTTGGTAACATAATTAACTGCAGTTAATAAGAATATGCTTATAGTACAAATGAGCCTCTGCTTGCTTTCTGCCTTCATTAGATTACCCACAAATATCCTGAAAGGAGGCTGCTTGTCGCCGAAACTTGTGGGAGTATGGCACCTTATATCCCAGTAAGTTTCATAGTGCATTTGAGTGGCTGATTTTTGTTAAACTGAATATGCATATCTTGTTGCAAGGACGATTTGTATTGATTGCTATTTGCTGAGTGATTGATGGACTGATTGAATGATTCATCTATTGATTTGAAAGATAGTAAGCATTGAGCCCTACTTCGGTTAGGCCAGATCTGTATCAGATGTTTTGAATATGAATAAATATAGCAAAGCTTACAAGAAGAGTGATTATTCGTTTTTCGTTTTACATTTCGTTTTAATTCTAGTATTCAGATCATCAGAATTTTTCAGCAATTGGACCTTTTCGACATCTCTTTTCTAATTTTGATTCTAGTAGAGTCATTAAGCATTTTCTTGCATTGGTGCGGCTAAAATTTGGAATTCTCTGTTTATCTTGAAGCCAGAACTGTTGAGCTCTCTGATGTTTTCGATGCTGCGACAAATGTTGGAAGATGATCGGAATGAACATGTCCGAGAGGCAGCCACGAAAAGTCTTGCGTTAATTTTGGCGTTTGTTGATGATACTGGAAAATACACGCAGGTTTATAGTTCTAGCTGTTTGTAACCTATGTCTACTTTTCAATGAATTGATTTAATAGTACCAAAATGTGTGTAGCAACAGAGTCAGCATCTTTTGTGAAGGTGGTTATGCGTATGATCACGGCCAAATCATACCAGGAACTTGAAATATTGGGCCAGCATCTTGCTAGTGCACTTTTTTATATAAGAAACACGTTTATAAGAAACTTGAGGCTGAAATTAGGCAAAGATTAGGAAGCACCTAAGAGACACAGTTAGGCTGTGTTTCAAATAGTTCCTTGAAGAAACTGTATTTACAAGAAAATTTTTGATCAAACTAAAAGAAAATAGAAACAACATCCATTACATGCCCTACAAAACCTAAACATCCATTTCTTGCATCATGATTATCTAATCTGGGTTCTTATTGTCATTGGAAGTCATAAGAAGCATTTAAGAAACAGTTGAGGTTCACCTTGACGAAATATTAAGTAACATCCAGGCTGAAGCCAGAAAATGTGTTTCTTATAAAAAAGAGTGTACTCAGTATTGTGCTAAGCCGGAGGTGGAATTTTCCCTCGCAACTTTCTATACTTGGAACTTTTCACATTGCCCTGAACAAAGCTGATAGATTAGACTATAGTATAATTTCATAATATTTCATGTATTGTGTCTGTGACAATATTAATAATTTGTTATCCTTTGAAATTGGCAGGCCTTTGATCTATTCATGAAAACCCTGATGGATGAAAATGAAGATGTTTCTCGAGCTGGTAGAGAGATGCTTCTACCAGTAATTGGAGTGTGGTCTCTGGAATTAGGAAATTTCCAATCTTTATTGTTAGCTCCATTTCTAAAGACCGTTGAGGATATTCTTAAGGTCAGTCACAATATTTGCTGTTGTGCAATGCACTGCTTGCTTGTATTGTCAGGAGAAAAACAGAAATGCTAATTGGGCGATTCTTCCATTTTAAAAGAAAGGCAATTGTTATAATGTGGATTATCAAAGATTGATGTTAGAATAAATAAGACGTACAGGTTTTATTAAATGATAGTAATTCAACTCAGGAACGTTCGTTATCGACATAAAAATTGACAGGATTCAGTTGAATTAGGGGATAAAATTGGATGTGAGGAAATGTTTTCCCCTGTAGTCTAAGTCATCTCAAGATCTTTATAAAAATTTATATAGACTCGCAAAGCCATTTTTCCCCTGTAGCAAGGCTATATCAAGATAGGTTTTAGTCTTAGTAATTGTCTAATCTTTATAAATTCTTGAATACATTGCTCATCACCGAATTAAATGATATAGATCTCCTATTGACAATTATTTTATTTTCTCCTAAATGCTATACTTGCCTGTTCCAAGAATGTCTAATCTTAATACGTCAGAGATTCCCGATTTCGTTCTTTTTTCTTTTATTTTTTTCTAAGTTTTTTGAAATACGTTATCCATTTGTTATTTCTTCACTTTTAAAGGAGCATCATTTATAAATATTTGATAAATGAAATGACAATGTACGAATTTGTAAATTGCAGGAATGTGTAATCTGAAAAGTACTGATGCTCATAAGCATTCCACCCTTTTATATATTTTATGACCAGAATTCATTACCGTAATTACACTCAATTTATTTGATGCTCTTTAGGGACAAGCTTGGAAATTTAGTCCATGCATAGAGTACAATTATGTATGTAAGTTGGTCTTAATTAGTACAAAAATGCTAGAAACAACCCAACGTTAGATAATTAATATGAAATATGAAATAAAAACTCTTTTCTTTGGAATATATTTTAATAGCAGTTAATTTCTTTTTGAAGAATGCATCAACTCGAATGACAGCAAATCACGAGGATGATAAATCACAGGCCTTAGCAGCTTGTGACATGCAGTTCAAGCTTTTTTTCCAATGCTGCATTGATTTGGTTCCATTGCTGTTTGCATTTGTGCTCCAGTCAGGTATTTATTGAAATTATGTAGTATTTGTTCCTAAATCAAAACAAGAGCGGACATAACAGTTATTAATAATAATGACCTTTTAGTAGATTTTCACTTTTTGAGCTTTGAGAATCTGGTTAAGTGTGCACATGAAAGAGAATTTTGATAGTTTACTTGTCCAGCATTAGGTCTCAGAAAAGAAATGCTCACAAGTTTTATTAAGAAGATAGAGATATTTCAAGAGGTACATCTGGTACCAGGGATGAAATTTCTTTAGCTTTTTGTTTCGGAAAAATAGAATTTCAAAGTTTTTTCTCATATTGCTATGATTTTTGTCAACTATTTTAATTTTCTGAACAAGTATTTAATTTTAGGCCCGTTTGACTCACCTGATTGCGACGATTTATCTGATATTAAAGGTATGCGGGTAAAAACTTATGTTTTTTAACTTGAAGAAATTTGATAGAACTGTATGAATATTTTTTCCCACCTGCATGGACGTGAAAAGTAGACTAGTTGCATCATTTATTGCTCTTTACTTCAGTGAAGAATTGAAAGTATTTTTTACATGGACTGTTACTTTATTACGGAATAGACAATTTTTGTGGCCTAATTTCTTTCATCGGAAAGCTTTATCTTGGCTATGCATGTGTTTTGGTAGAGTTTACATCACCCATACGTTTCTATGCTATATCGTAGGACTATGTAACAGACCTCTCTACTGATTCTTGTGTACACCAGTGAGGAGTAGGTCCACCGAAAAGATTACCTCTGTCTTTCACCAATCAGAGCTTTTCAAAATCCCCTTTGAACTACGAGCCATCTTAATCTTTGTGTTGCCCTTCGCTCACCTTTGAAGAAATTAATTGTTTTTGCAGTTGTTTGGACGTTGTACATTGTTAGCAATTACTTCAGAGTTTTTGTACGTCAATCTTATTTCTGATTTGTAAAGGACACCATCTGCCAGCTCAGCAAAACATTCTAACAAATTGTGATGTCGTTCTTGGAGATGAAAGGAAGCTTGGAGTTTTGGTCTACTACTTCGATCGCCATATCGAAAACCCAAACGCATCTTCTTGGCCGGAACTTGATTGGGTCTGTGATTCTTGGTATGCGTCTTTCCCGTTTTTTTGAATTGGCTTTAGTATTTTGTTGGAGTATTTTGCTCATCTTAGTTTTTACACCAATTAATGCAAAAGATTTATCTCTCCAAAACCCCTGAGGGGCCCCCTGGAGTCTCAATAGTATGGTGACACTTAGGAGTTTCCTGAACCTAGGCTACGTTTACACGGTGCAGGCTGAATATTTGAGGGGCCAAATGTTAGGTCGGCCCCGTGTGAATGCTGCCTAAGGTTGCTTTCGTAAGCGACCAAATATTTGCACGCCTAAGTGACCTAATATGAGGTCGGTTAGCCAGCCCCTTGTGAACGCTACACCTAAGTGGCCAAATATTTAACCAACCAAATATTCGGTCGGCCCCGTGTAAACGCTAACTTAACCTACGTCTCTTTCGCAGGGTAGACTCTACAGTTTTCACGTGCTAAAGTTTTCTGCTTCAAGATGAGAAACCTGCAGTCTTGTAATTTACCATTTGTGGATAACTTACTAGAATTGATTAGGATTGCTGAGAAGACATGGACGTTATTCACGAGTTTATGAGTTGTGTAGGTTTTTTGCATTGATAACCAAATAAAGAGCGAGATACGATCGAGGAGAATGTCACAAATCGTGCTTGCATACGTTAAATATAGATGTGAAGTTTGTGGTGGTTTTCCTGGAGATATTTTAGTATACACTTTTTTTTTATAAGAAAATCGTTACTTTGCCTAAGCCTCAATTTTCGTAACTTCTCCCAAAATTGCGCCTCAGATTTTCTCTTTTGAATGCAATAACAACGAAATATCGATTTTTGGCCAATAAAAACACTAAATTTGGGAATTTGAGCCCTGGTGATTTTCTTATAATATTCTTAAAATTTTGACTATTGGAGCCTCATTTTCTTATTAGCTTTTTCTTATAAAAAGAACATGCATAGACATGAATCATAGTGCCATCTTTCATCCATTCCAAAACTTTTGGATTTCTAATTCTTGACGTAAGGTGTTGTATGTATGAATCTGATTCGAAGATCTATGGCGTTGAGATCAAACATTTACGGCTATTACTATAGTGCTGTATATTTTCGCTGTCGAGCTTTTGATACACAGATCTAGTTATACTATCGTTAATTGAACTTTTTATATTTAAGAGATATTTTTCTGAGATCGATATGAAGCAAAATGCTCTTGCAAAGTATGAAACTTTTTGTAGTAATTTCCTTTTTATTTTTCGCATGATTTTAGCTAACACAAGTATTTTTTTTCTTAGTGTATCACAAGTAACAGAATTAACAGGTATGTTCTCAGTTTTTTGTTCCTGCACCTCTAGCTCTTCCGTTCATGTTTGAAGTCTTGCCTGCTCTTTTCTAGTCATGCTTGTAACCTATCCTGTATTGTACAAGAGGTCTTTTTAATCTTCTACAGAACAAGTTGATTTGTTGAAGATAGAGTATCGCTGCATTGTATCACAATTGAGTTTCACGTTAGAGTCCATGGCCTAGATCTCTATTTAATCGCACTCTTTGTGTAGAGATCTCCAATAACTACCTCACAGAAACAGATAGTTTTGCTATTAGTCATGCTTCAAAATATCAATGTTGATGTGAAAGTTTTTATCTTTCTTTATCAATAGCGTTTCGTAGATGTTGCCTATGGAATGCTTGTTAGCAGTCGCAGTAATATGCACTAGAAAAGGAGAAACAATTTGCTGTTTGATTTACATAGCAAAAGAAACTATACCATATTTCCCTCCCAATACAGACTTATCTGTCTTTTATGTGGTCTTAAGCAATTTCAAATACTTTTGAACTTTGAATATTGCCATTTGAACTCAAGGTAATCAATTCTTATAAGGAGAGTGAGGATTATGTTCGTTCGTCGGAATTCACATACTTGTAATATTGATATACGCTGTATAACTTCAATTTTCAATTAGGTCTACAAAGGACTGCCGAATTCGATATAATGGAGCAGTTGGTTTGTTTTTTGTGTAAATTGTGTCGTATTTTTGGAAGAGGATATACTTATAAAAAGGTTAGTTATAACTTGCTACACATCATAGGAGCCGACTGTTAATTTTTCAGGAGGGGGGCTTAAATAAGACAATCTAGAAAATAGCCTACCATGAATACACTTTGTAATTATATATGGTATAATATATTTTGCTTAAGATAACAAAAAAGCTATGCAAACAAACAGAACAAATATTTAGATGTATAATAGAATGTTTTTTTATTATCATTCAATTCAAGGTTGCTAAGCCCCCTCGTAGCATTGCCCAGAGGGTGCTCGAGCCCCCAGGCCCCCATTTAGTCGCTGCCTATACTACACACCCTTCATATTTTTGATAGTTTGTAAAATAGTATTTGTATTTTGATCTTTATAAGTTGGTTGTACTATCTAGATGTACTTTTGAAAGGGGTTGCACTAGATAACTAGTGTTTGATACAAGGGAGATATGAATTTTACAGAAGCTACATCTCCTTCACTGGCCAATACATTTCATGATAGGATTTATACTTGCATTTCATTCTGTGTAGTTCATTTGTTGCATTGATAATCTTGAATTATGTTTCTACGTGAAAATAGATCGTCAATTACCTTTCACTTTTTCAGATAATTCCATACTTTGAAAAATTGATGAGAGCGTCAGGTAGGTATATCAATGTTTTCTAAGGCATAAAATGCACATTTGATAATGGTCTTGAAGTATTTTGTACTCTTGGGAATTTCTTTTAGTATTTGTTTATTGCACGAGAGGACTCGGCCATAGTTTTAAGGAGCAGAATATTGCTATAGGCATGTCCCTACGTACAGTTTCTATGACCAATAGAGTCTAAAATCCTGGAATGCATTTCCACTCTTCATCTTCGGAGTTCATCCTGACCAAACTGCATAATGTGAATATTCAAATTTGCAAGTTCATTCAGGAAATATGTTGTTTATTTTCAGAGCTACCATTTCTGGAAGAGGATCAACCTCCAATTTGTAGCCCGTTACTTCCGCTGTTTATTTGTGGTGTACTTTCGGTGTTTACAGAGGTAAACTATGATATTGACAATCTTAACCAACTGTTCACAAAGTACTCCTGTGTTTATAGCAGCCTTAGCATGAGATACTGCCGAAAGATTTTGAGAGAGACACAAGCTCTACTTATGTAGTTAGTTTGGACATGCATCCTTGAATTCCTGTTGAGATTTTTTTATATTTCCAGATGCTTTTAACAAGTTTTTGATGATTACTTTTTCCAAGATGCAAATAATATTTTTTACGCTAGTTACTAAGTTGTGCTATCTTTCTGCAGTTATTAGGTTCTATTTTTAATTATTGAATTTTTTTACCTTGTTTAAGTGAATAAAGAAGAAAATAGGTAAATAAAAACTCTGAATATCTTTAAACCGCTCTTAATCGGGCAATTAGCAGCAAGGTTAAAAACCAGATTGTTTTATTCAAGGGAGAAGATCGTAGGAGACTATGTACGTTCTTAAAGCAGTCTTTGGTTACAATTTCAACGCAGAATTTGACATTGGAGAATTTGGAACTAACGTTTCGTCTTCTCAGGTAAATTGGCTTATTATTTCTCCTTACAAATCATACATATTTCTTGTGGAGTTATTGCTGTATTCCTCGAGGTTGTTGTTGAACACATGTACCAGTAATTGCAATCTCTGAGTAACAGAAATAGCATACCACCACCCCCTACAGAGACATGACTGTTAGGATAAATAGAAATGTCATTAGCCTGGTATATATTCTTATTTTTATATGCTGATAGTTAGTAAACCGCTATACTTTTATCATAGTTTAAGGTATATTTTGTACGAATATAGATAATTCTATGTTAATTTCAATGAATGGAGGTAATTTTTATGTTGCCAGTCGATTTTGCTGTTGGCTTTTTGAAGCTATCTTATTGAAATGATGTTGTGAAGGCAGAGCTGCAGTTGTTGTTAACGATGGTTTGAAAGCACGTTAGATAAGAAGGTAGCTCAATGTAATGCGATTTTGTTCTTATCAGTGCAAACTCTGAACTGCAAGCGGATCTTATTCAAGTTCTAAGAGAAGCCCTAGTTCATCCATCAACTGGTGTACGAATATCTACAGCACCTCTTCTTGAGGTATGAAAGTGATTATACATTTGTAGTTTTGGAATGTATCAATTTTTCATATAATATTGCTAGATTTTAGTTTATTGATCAAGTTAGATTTGGTTTGTTTGCAGTTTTTCTTCCAAGTGTCCCGTTCTTGATATTATAACTAATGGTTTAAAATAGAGAGCCGTAGTATTTCAAGAACAAAGCAAATATAGATCAAATATTTAGAATATTTTTATTCAAATTTCTGAATCCAACAAATTTTTAGTGCAATCCACCGCAATAGAAACTTCTTTCCATGGTTCCTTGTTCACCAATTGAAGCGTAGGTGCACGTTTCTATCGTTTTTATCTGTTCTTAACTTTTTTAGATTCTGGTGAGATCTGTGACAAGCAGTTCGTTATTTTCTCAAGTAGCATCAGCTTTGATAACATTATCCAACGACAGTGAATTGTAAGTTTCTGCCTTTCTGTTTTGTTGCCTTGTCATAATTTTTGATTTGAAAACCACGTGGAATTTCTTTCTAATCGAATCATACCCCCGACTCATTGTGCATGTATGATGATTTAAAGCCAGGATTATTATTTTACTTTGATTTTAAATGGTCGGACAATTGAGTGGTACTGACCTTGGGGTCATCCATAAAAGATTTCCGCACATTTTCGCCAGTTTTCAACCCCCTTCCCCCCGTGTTCGCGCTTGACCACTTTTTCCCCTGTCCGTGCGGACACTGAGTCGGAAGACAAATAAACAGTTGCAAAAACTATGGACAAATTAAACTCTTTGAGAAAGATATGCATACTTTACTTATGTCTTGCTTGCCTCTTAATTTTTACCAATCTTTAGCACAGGAAGATGATCATAAAATAACCTTTAAATGCCCTCTTCTTACTTAGAGACCACACTGAAAAGGATGTCCGCTATAGCTAAACCCCCTCCCTCCCCTGCCCACTTTGTCCGCATTGCTGCTTGCCCTCCAAAGGACGGACATCCTTTATGGATGCCCCCTTGTGAGGATGGTCCATTCGAGATCTACTCGTACCACCCACTTCTTAGATGCTTCCTATGAGTATAACATTTTCATTTCGTTATTTAACAATGTTGTTTGCCAATGTAGCAGTTTCGATAAAAAATCTGGTTATGCAAGATATCTATATAATTTTAGTAGGACAATGCATAAATTGCATATGCTTTGATAAAGGATTAAAATTGTTGCAAATATACTTACTTGTGTAATTGGCTTTATGATTTTGATTTCATTCTAGTGTGGTGAAAGTAGCTACTGTTTCAGCATTAGGGAGTGTCGTCGAAACAAGGACAGATAAAAATGTGAGAATTCTTAATTAGTGTTCATGCATTTCTATGAAATCGTTTGGCTTCCAAAGACAGAATCGTGTTGCTTAAATAATGAGTAGAAGCTCTATACACACTAATTTATCGTTCAGGGGTAGCATACTTTTGAACAGTACACCTGCTGTGGTTAAGAGCAGCTATACAGTATTTACTTTATCAAAAGCCATAAAAACTGATCTGGTGAAGTTTGCAATTGTAGTATTTGTATATAATTTTGTTAACGTAGCTGTTAACATATTTTCTGTTAGTTGGTATTTATTAGTTTTACTCATCAATATAAACTATCAAGACATCCAACTGTAATGTATTATGGTTTTGAAACCAATGTTAAGTGTAATACTGAGTGCAAAGAAGCAAAATACTCCACTCTTGTGGAAAGTCTCAGAAAATATTACGAGGATTTTGAATTCATAAACTTATCTTTAAGCTGCCTAGGCATATATGACCAATCTTGTACAAAGTTCATGGACATATACAATGAATTGAAGCTTGATGGCTGTCACCAAAAATATATCATTTCTAAAATCACAAACATCACCATCCGCACAACCTACGACATCTTCTGCTGCCTCAATAAGCCATGAACCTCACATGGCATACTCTCCTTCTAACCCCTCATCTGTCCGCAATGAGTATGACATTTAATGACATTTTGTACCAAACTAGCCATTTGTAGACTACCTAATTAGAGAGAGGTTTGCATTTGTAGTATGTAATATGTTATTCAATACAATGAAGTTTGGAGAAAATTATACAGTATTCATGTATTTGAATTTGTGTGTATGTATGTATATAGTTATTTATTTTATCTACATGTAGATATGCATACTTACGTTCGTGTCTTTATTTTTTCATTGTTATCTATGTGCTTAAATCTATAATGTTATCGTTCTCTCCTCTACCTTAAGGCTAGGCTGAATATATGAAAGAATACATACGTTGCTGAGATAATTTCATTGCTCTTAGTTTTAGAATAAGTTGAACTCCAATTCACCTTTCGATGCTGATGCTAATTGTTGCTTTTTCTCCCTTTTAGCTGCTAGAGAAAATTTGTTTACAATTGCAGTCCTTAATGGATGATCCTGGGCTAAAGGACAATACTGGTTTGCAGAAGACTCTGCTGAGGACATTTGCACGGATCATGCCTAACGCAGAGCCTAAATTCCGTGAAAACTGTAAGTCTGTTAGGGACCTATTTGAGCCTAGGTTTCTCTGTTGCTATTACTTTTATACCGTTCTACTTCGCTTGAGTGCTATTTGACATGCTGCAGAAGGTGGAATTTTATCAAGTATTTCCAATGTTGACTGCTGGAGATTGCTACGCCATAATTTTGCCTAAGGTGTAACACATTTGTGAATTGATAACTGTGAAAGAGAGATCGAAAATATAGTTTTTTGAAGCAGTGGTTTTGGAAAGCAAACAAAAGTTTTAATGCGTTTTGCTGATTCCTGTAATTCTAGTTCTTGTCCAAAGAATACGAAAGATGGTTGAGCAAAACAGTTTTATTCAGGACTTAAGCACCCAGATGGAAATGGCTCGTGAGCTGTGCCAGACAATTAGTTCATTACTTTGTTGCTGTATCCTTTCTCTGTAATGTTTGATATTTGTATGTTAGACTAAATCAGATTTTGAAATATAATGGGTAGCTCACAAGACCTGGAGAATTCTGGCTGTAAATTTGTTTTAGTAACAGTAATTTGGTTTTGATTAAATGCATAATCATACTGCCTAATGGAGTTCGGTAATGATAGATGCCTCTTCTCTTGCCATCATTTCTGCTTTTTTGAATCAAAACTCAAAAATGCAAGAGCTTACTTTCAATACTTGAACTTGCTATGCCCATCAAGAGTTCAACTCTTGCCAAAAGATTCCTTCCAAAATGTACTAGTTTATTTCTTACGTTATCTTTAAGCAATTTCAGTTTATATGCTTAATGCTTATGCAGCTTGTTCACATATAGTTAAAGCTTATTCTGTATAATTTATGTTTACAGAACTCATGCTTATTAAATTTATGTATATAAAAATTTTGCTAATATAATTTATGCTTATGTGCTTAATCCTTATGCATTTTATGCATGCATAATGCAAATTTGTATTACATATGCTTGTATAATTTATGCTAATTTAGACTTATATGATTTATCCTTTTCTGTACCTCCAACATCCATTTGCTTCCTTCGTCAAAGAGGTTATTATTCCTCTACAATCATAAGGTAGACAGTGCTAAAGCCAAAAGGAGACTTGTTGATTTATCAGCTTGAAAAACCCTTTTTTGGCTTATGCTTCTTTGTTCTTTGCCTTTAAATGTCCTAAACACATGCGCCAAATTGTGGTGTTAAAGGTTCATAGAGTTTGTCTTTCTCTGATTTTCATCCCAGTCATTTTGCAATTGTCCTTTTTTATATCATATTTTTCTTGACAACCACGTAGACGTACCGTCTGAACTCATATCGTCACAAATTATGCCAGCATTAAGGTATTTGGAACGAGACTCTAGGGAATACGCAACTGATGTGCATGTAAGTATGCCTGTGTTTTACCTCCACCAATTATCTCTGTTATGCCATTGCACTTTCAGTGAATATTGATATGCAAAGTGAAGTTCCAGATGTTCAAAGGGCCTGACAGCAACCGAGCTTGCATTACGAAACACGATGGTGAATGGCCCTTTTTTGTAAATGCGTCAAAAGTCAATACAAGATAACAGCTTTGTCCGTGTGTTTATTGTAGACATTTGAGTGCTCAATTAAGAGTATAGTTTAGCTATATCGTATAAAATTAGAGAGATCGATCCATTGCATTTTGGTGCTCTACTTATATGACTGTGTTTATGAAGCAACAAAACGTTCAATCCTAACGTTATTTGGTATGGTTTTACCTTACTTTCCTACAGGATACTGTCAAGTCATTAATAATAGACGCTGAGAATAGAATTGCTAGTGATAACACATCTGAAGGGTGAGTTAAATTTTGCTGCAATTGTAGAAGACTTTTTGGCTATGCTATTGTAACTGGGTCTTGTTGCAAAGTAAAAAGTAAAAGTTTCAGATAGATGTTTTTATTGCATTTTGTTAAGATGAATTCAATAAATTAATGTCAGAAGAAATTAGAGACTGGATATTTAGAGAAATTCCCTGACGTTTGTCGCCTATACGACAGTGTTTCAAAGTTGGGTCATTTTTACTCTTTAGGTGCGTTAATGCTAAATATGCCAGGATCTGAAGAAAAAGTGTTTGTAGGCTTTGAAATAGTATGCTTGACCATCAGAAAATTATGTGGAAAAGTGTTAATTCCACCCATGTGCCATATGCTCACGAAGAAATAAAGTACTGAATATTCTACTCATAGTTGCTACTATGTTCTGCTCATTGGAAACTGTATATTCTTTAGATCCATGTCTTATTTCATCATATTTTTGTATGTTATTATTTTGAGTATATTTTCAATATGTTTTTGTTGTAATTTGTGTAAAATGGTATTCATCGTGATGACTATGCTTATTTGGGGAGTGGTGGCACTGAAGGTTCCATAAATGTGTTCATCGAACCCTTCGTAGTTGGAATATAAAATGTGCTTTTTTTCTTCAAATTCAAACATGTTTGTGTATGTATATATATATATATATATATATATATATATATATATATATATATATATATATATATATATATATATATATATATATATATATATATA
>WIPJ01002145.1:453926-469542 GCA_018155075.1 Cassiopea andromeda
TATATATATACTTATATATAATTGTGTACTGTATTAATGGACAAAATGGCCAAGCGGAGTGTGACATCACAGATCATACGAATGAGGTGTACCAAAGTGCCGAGCCCCTGAGATTGATTCACAGAACCCCGGGACTCGGTCCAACCAAGGATAAGAACCACTGGTCTACGGACAGTCATGGTTGTGTTTTATCAAACAGTTTCGTGGGTTGTCCTCCATGCTCCAGTGGAGAATCTATCTTTTTTCTCTTCGGTACCAACTCCTAGTGATAGTGAACTATCCCTTTTTACAGTGTTTCCATTTTAGGATTCATATCTACCAGATAGCTTTGACGCTATTAGGACCGATTTGTTAGACTTTCATGGGATAGAGACCAACATGGGGCCTTCTCAAATTTACCACATTTTCACACTCTTTTGTTTGAAAAGCTTTCGAAAATATTTGTAATAAGCCCACACGTTTTTTTGTAAAAAGGCAATCATTTTTGCTTGAGCATCAAGTTTCTTAACTTTTCCCGAAATTTTGCCTGATATTTTCTTAAAATTTTCTTAACTTTTACTGAAATATACTGGCTAAAATGGGTTATAATTTCTTTGTTAATCTTGTATACTCGAATTTGAATTTTTTTAAATTTTGAATGTAATTATGACGTAGTATCGATTTTTGGCCAACAAAAGCACTTAATTTTGGAAATTGGGCTATGTGATTTTCTTAAGACTTTGGCCACTTGAACATCATTTTCTTAAAAACTTTTTTCTTATAAAAATGTGTAGTTGTTTACATATTTATATGAATATGTTGGGTTTGGAGTTGTTTAGTGATTTCTGCTCTGTGCGAAGGTCTGGATCGTCACTTACTGGGAAAGAAGACATGAAGAACAAGCTTCTAAGTGGGTTTCATAGACTTAAAGATGCTTCAACAAAAAAGAGAGACTTGTTCAAGAAGAAGGAACGTTCTAGTACGCTATTGTAGTATATTTTATAATTAACTTGATAAAGCCACGCTTATTTAGTCTAAGTAGGGTTTATCGTCAAGCGAATATTTGGGACTAATGGGTGTCCAACTACTTTAGTATTAGCGAACATTTAATTATTTCAAGCACTGCAATATGGTGAAGACATGGATACTTTGATTAATTTTCACGGAAAATCTCCAGATAGCACGACTGTGCTTGGCATATTTTCATAAGGACCGCATGATAATAGCATAGACTTTGTCTGCGAAAATACTACCTTTATCACAACGTTTGATAATACATAGATTTTAACACGGCTTATATGTAAAATCTCACTTGATCCTAACCACTTGTATATTAAATGTTTTGTTTGGGACAGAATTAAGAAAAAATGTATATTTTTGTTTTACTGATTAAGCCACTAGTTCTAGAAATCAATATGGGTACTGTATAATTATTTACTAATTTCCCCATCTCCTTTCCTTTCCAATATTATCATTTACTGACCAATTCAATTTAATTACTCTCAGATTACCTTGTATAGTTTTACCAATTGATAGGAAATTTTCAAGTATCTTCTTCTATCCATATCCACCTTTGCTGTTTATAATTTTTCAATGATTATGCTGTGGATAATTTAGGAATTTTATAATGGGGTTGTATTAGATATAATTTGAAGTTATCAGCTATGTGACATGAATGTAGCATTGCCTATATTTTTGTGTTGAACTCTTTGAGCTTTTTTGCATTTTTGTGGTCATTTAAGACTGAGTCTCATCCTACACATTACTACGACTGTGTTGATTTTTTTAAACACGGCTTAAATTGCTTGCTGCGCACCCTCATTTTTCTGAAGCTTAGTTCATAACATTGCATATTCAAAGATTACTAATTTTTCAAAATCCACCTTGCTCTAGCGAGCCATCAAAGCGGTTTAGTTGAGTTATTGGGAGGCGTTGGATATGAAACTTCTCATCTCAGGTGGTTGCCTGCACACTGCTGCTACAGGCACCGTAAGAGTTTTTGCAAATGATTTCCTCGCCCCAGTATATTGGAGATATTTACCCAGTGTTTAGGCCCAGTAGCCAACGCAATTTTGTAAAGGGGGAGTACTATTATTCTGCGCATACACGCTTTTCTTATAAGAGAACCATAATTTTGCCTGAGCCTCAATTTTCTTACCTTTTCCCGAAATTAAGCGTGAGATTTTCTTAAATTTTTCTTAATTTTTCTGAAATAAACTAGCTAAAATGAGTTAGACATTTGTTATTAATATTGTATACTTGAATTTTGAATTCCATCTTTAATATTTTGAATGCAATAATGACGAGATATTGATTTTTAGCCAATAAAAACACTAAATTTTGGGAATTGAGCTTCTTCATTTTCATAAGATTTTGACCATTTGAGCCTCATTTTCTTGTAATGTTTTCTTATAAAAAAGAAAACGTATAGTGAAGTTGAAGCGAAAGTTTTGAGCATGAGTCAGTAGGGTAGAGAGGGGAAAGGTTCTGTGACCAGCGCTAGCGAATTGGCAGAGAACACAGAGCTACCATTTTTGCTCTCGAGGGTGCTATTGAATATATCTGCCTCTAACTACAACGTCCTTGGGTCTACCGAGGTCGCAAAAAGTTCATTTCAGACGCTGGCTAACAACAACAGCAGCGTCAACAACAGTTCTGCTCACGATGGTTAGCGAGCGCCGACCGGTGTACACCCTTTGGGAACAAGTCATTGCTTTCCTTTTCGAATCGTCCAAAATTTAGACATAATTTGTTTCAGAGGCTTTGGAAGGAGGACTGCATTATGCTTTGAGAAGTTGGCCATTTTGTACGTGGAAATGAAGTCGATGAAACCCAAAAAGTTCAAAGTGTGCCTAACTGGGAAGGCGAATGTAGGAAAAACTGCAATTTACAATGTAGCAAGGGGTAAACCGTACGATGAAATACCCCATGATGATAGGGACACTATAAGAATCCAAAATAACTCTTCAGAAACCGTGGAAGTAAGTTTTGAGTGGGTTTTATTTTTGAGAAATATTAGAAAGGAATCTGGTTCTAAAGACTCCTGAGTGCTAAGAAACTTTATATAGTCTAAGCATGGTATTTTATGCATTTAGTTTAATATATTCGATCCAGAAACATTTAGAACTAGAGCCAGACAACAAAGTAAGCTGTTTGACCCATACCCAGAGGTAGTGCTAGGGGAGAATTTCCGGGGCTCAAATGCTGCCAAAGTGCCGAAAATGAGTGAAGGGAGGGAATTTTAGAGAATGACACCTTTCACGTTGGCATAGAGTATGGAAGTGCAGATTGTAAAAGTGCCATAAGTTCGTAGAAACCTTCACAACTTTAGGCGCCGATAGGGAGTTCAGGGAATTTATTGGGGGCTCCAGCTATCCCTGTATATATTGGACAGCAGAATAAGGCACATGCTACCAAAACTCTAGAGGGGCAAATGTGTACTTGAAAACTGTATACTTAAAGCTTGCACATTACAAAATAAATTGAAATCTATACTTTACCCAATTTCTGATTTGAGAGTCATATCAAAGAAACTTTTATTTAGATATAAAGTCTGAACTCAAACTTGTATGCTTCCCATATTTAGTACATAGTTACATCTTTCCACACCCACTATACCTTAAAATACTTCTTTTCTTATATTCATATTCCTATTATTTTTACACAAATGACCCTTCAGCTATATGTTGAAAAACTAAATGATACATCATAATAACCAAAGTACATCATAACGATCTAGTCCAACATCTTAAAAAAATTACAATAAATCTTAGGCTGTTCTATCAAGGACTCGTGTTTGATTTATTTTCAGCTCATCAAATACATTTTCAATTTTTTTTTGAAGTGATAGAACATGGGAAGTTCCCTAATGCTTAAGTGCATTTCATTCCAGGTTTTAAGAGCTTGCTTTGAGGGTGGTTTTCACAAAAAAATATCTTCAAATTCAGAAGTATCAGTCTAGGGCCAAAGCTAGATTTCCTATATAGAAACATGTTAGCACTTGATGACAATAGTAGGCTACAGACAGTGGCTACAAACAGTTAATGATGAAATAGAATGCATAGGAGCCACTGGTTTGATTCACATTGTTCTCAATTGAATTAATTGATAATTTAGAACTCATCAGAGACACCATTTTGCAGCTTCAATTTTTGAAATACGCTTTTTGTTAGTTTAACCAATGTTTCAATCAGGCTCAGTATTCTTAAACTTTTTGGTTTTGAGCCTTAGATTATTCTTAAATTGTTTGTAAATACAGAAGATGTAACTTCACCTGAAAATCAAAGGGATGTATTCAAGTCTTTACTGATGTCTTACTTTATCACAAAGTACAGCAGAAGTAGAACAGAATAATATGTTGTCTATAGTTAGTGCAAAAGTTCATCTGCAAGCAGTATTATAGCTTAGATGCTTCAATATTCTAAGTCTTAATTAAGCTTGAGCCCTGGATCATTCTTATATTATTCTTAAATTTAAGCAATTCTAAGCCTTAATATTGTTATAACCTTTATTCTTATAAGAATAAAAGTGTGTATATAAATTTTTCATAAATTTCAATAGAAGGCCCATAACAAAAACAACTGAGAGCTGATGATGAGACACATCATCTCGAAAGTTTGGCAATTTCTTGGTAAAGTCTTTTTGGTTATGTTGTAAAGCAATATGCCATCTTCAACAGTTATGTCTTAGAAACTCAATGGTTATGCCTTTAAAATTGGTTTGTCATCTTGAACTCTGGAAATGTCGCATTTAATAGAAAGAAAAGAATGCTCAGTTATGTTTTTTGTCATGGCTCTTCTATTGAAATTTATACTCCAGCTGTCTTTTCCAACAAGCATTTCAAATTTTTCATAGTTTAAGAACTTGGTTTTATTCTTTTGCAGTTACAGCTCCACGATACTGCTGGAATGGATCGGTACAATTCCTTAACAAGTAGTTACTATAGAAATGCTAGAGCTATCATTATGGTTTTTTCATTGGGATGTAGAGAGAGCTTTTCATGTGTTAATGACTTGGTGAAAGATATCCGTGAGAATGACTCATGCCCAGACTCACTCTTCTTCCTTGTTGGTAATAAGAATGACTTAAATGGCCATGATTTACAAGTAGATGATCAGATTGTGTATGAATATCAAAGTAGTACATCAGAGGTATTTCAGAAATACATGAAGACATCTGCTAAAGAAAACAATGGCATCAATGAACTTCTCAATGAAGTTGTGAACTCCCTTCTTACTTTTAGACTGAGGCCTTCAGAACACAGAAGAAATATAGGAGACCAATTTAATGAATCTCCTATCCTTCAAAGAAACTTTTGGTGTTAATTTTGGGTGTGGCATTGAGGTGTAGATGGTGAGTATAATTGTGGAAGTGTAAATATTAGCTTTCATTATATTACCAGATATTTTAGAGTAGGGGTTATGGAGGGACAGTTCCCTCCTGCTCTTGAAGAGCATGGGCAGAGGGGCATGCAGGGAATGACTTGAAGGAGGAGCTCCCTCAAGAGATAAACCGATTGAAGAGAGAGCCCCCCTTCATATCCTAAAGCATTAACAAATTAGTGGGTAGTAGTGAATGCTCATCCATAAATTACTTAGATTGATAGACATCGCACAATGGGAATAGGCTAGGTCTACTTTACTTGTTAGCCTTACTCAAAAAATAAAATTTCCAATTGTGATTTGAATAAATTTTTGATGGAGTGCTTTTGAGTTCAACAGGCAATGCATTTCAAATTTTAGCACTAAGATGGTGAATTCATTGTAGACCATAATGAACACAGTGCCATTTTCATGCATTTATTTCCAGTTTTGGACTTGGTACTTTGGTCTTTCAACAGTGCAAAAAGGAAAAGTTTAATAAACTTTGAATTTCAGTATATGATTCGAAGAGTGCTAGTCAAAATTCCTTGCTTCTTATCTGTTAAGCATCACAAAATACACCCTCTAACAATCTATCCCCCTGCCATAGCATTGCTCTGCAGCTTATTGAAGCTTGGGATTCATAAGTTTTCAAAACACACTTTTAAAGTTTTTTTGTTACTTACATCTCTGCCTTAGAGTGGTATGCATTATAGCATCTTTGCTGGCAATGAATTTCAAATGCAATAGCAATTGTATTGACCATGCAATGAAGGATAAATGATTGATTTGATTTGGTTTGATTTCAGATAACCAAGAAGGGTTACTCTTCTGCAAGTGCTGATTTTCAAGGGACCCTCTGTCAATGTTTAGTGTCATTGATAACAATCAAATTACCAGGAGCTTCTGCAAAAGTGGCAGTAATCAGACACTTACTTAGGTAATGTGTATAGTACTTCATATTTTCCTCAAGACCATTTCATACTGGAGAAGTCTTGAAATGAAAAGAATTTAGGCTTTCTGTTTTGTAAGTTATTAAGCCATTTCTGATTTTTATTCTTAACCTCAGCCAGCAAAGCACAGCCCTTCTGAATTTAACATAAACCAAGGGAATCCAAAGTATTTTCAGAGAGGACCATATGCAAAAAAACAAGCATTGAACTGAGCCATACATTCCAAGTAGAATTTAGTGAATATATTGCAATTTTCTAGCTTGCTTGCAGGGACATAGCCATAGGAGGTTCAGGGGGGATGCTTCACCCTTAGTATTTAGCTAGTTAGCCAATTTACCCACATGAATAGTTCTTGTCAACATTCTATTACTGATATAACTCAAGGAAGGCCCTTTTTGTTGCCAAATTGAGCTCAAAGTCTGTTTATCAGCATATTGGGGTTGTGCATCCCACTAACAATTTTATCTAGCTTTGCCCCCTGCTCACCTGTATGATCTCATTAAAACCTCTTCAATAGGAGCAGTGGTGCTTTGTTTTGAATTTAGTATTAGAAACAACTTCTTTTGCATTAGAAAGTAAATAGTATCAAAATATACAGTAGCATGAAACCCTTGGTTTTAAAAATTTTGCAAATTATTTGCTGCTTATTCTTTTAAAAACAAATAGATTACTTTTATCTTCAGTTATGTCAACTTCTTTTGAATAAATGCAAAGTTTCAAGTATCTGTGGTATATTTTAGTTCAAATGAAAAATACAGATAAAAAGTAAGGCATTGCCTACCAGGTATGTGCAGGTTGGGGCGTTGTGCCCCCCAGTATTTTCAAATTCACAAGAAAGTTGGTCAAAAGTCAGCCATGCTGCAATAGAGTTGGCCACAGTATATTCTGTGACCTTTTCTTGTTTTAGTACCAATAGTTGGTCAATTGGTCATAACACCCCCACCCCCCAACAGAACGTGTCTCAGCACATCACTGTTGCATACCATATGCTCTCGTGGACTTTTCATTGGAAAAAGCCATGTGCAACTCCTACTTAAAGATTTTGACAAATTAGATCACAGTTGATTGTTAGTAGATAATGATAGTGATGGCCCAGTGGTAGAGCGTCTGCCTCACAGCCGGTAGGTCGAGGTTTCAAGCCCCGGCCGAGTCATACCAAAGACTTTAAAAATGGTACTCACTGCCTTCTCGTCTGAGAAGGAGTGGGAAAGTTAAACTCGCGGAGCTACCAGTGGACCAGCCTCCCGCTGTACCTTTCACTGCATTCGCAGATGCATGGCCTAGGGCTATAGAAACGGAGATAGGCGCCGCCCTATGCGCCATTGGTGCGGGAAAGGACTTTGACTTGAGATAATGATAGACGTTCTTTATTTTGTAAGAGAGTTTTTTCAGCCCAGTACCAGGGGCGTCGAAACTGGGGGGGCCGGGGGCACTGGCCCCCCCCACATTTTTGCAGTGCAGTATCAAAGAAAAATCTTAAAACATATTGGAAAACAAACTGATTCCTTTTTCACAAGACAGGGTCCAGTCTAGACCTTCTCACAAGACAGGGTCTGCGATCAACCATGACACAGTCTAGATTCAATGCCTTATCTGCATACACACAAGGACTTGGTAGATGGTTTAGATATTATCAGCGTTGCCAATGACTTTGTGTCGTTGAATAGTGTGCGTCACAACAATTTTGGAACCTTTACCACATTTGACTTGTAACTGCATTTTATATATAATTTTTGTGCCAATCTTTTCTGAAAGTGTTAATTTACAAAGGCATCGTTTCATTTTTGTTATTACAACGCAAGCAAAGGTGTATTTATGAATGAAACCTTGCTTTTGGTAATTTAAATGTCACCAAATGCATTCAATTTAATGCTTTCACTTCAAGCGTATGGTAATAGCATCTAACTAATAACGAAATACTAGAATCCTGTGTTATAAAACATGCTACTTTTCAGAAGTTATATGGTGAAAGGTGTATTGAAATAGGATTTTGAACTTTTTATTATTCAACAATTTTTTGTTAGAACAAGGCATCACAAAAAACCAGTTTCTAAGTGCTAATATTTAAAAAACGTTAAAATGTGATGCTCTAGACAACACAAATAAGCAGAATTCCGAGCTTATCCGTGACCCCTGTGAATTCGATTAATTAGGCCCCCCCCCCACAACTTTAAGAATCGTTTCGACGCCCCTGAGTACTGAAACTTTCTCAGCGTTTTCACGATTCCAGTATCAAAACTTTCTTAAGACTTTCTCAGCAAAAAATTTGAATTGCAATGTTTTTTGCACGCACATCAGTGGAAAGTGAAAAAGGTCCAAGTATAACTGAAATGATGAGCAAAGTAAGTAAATAGCAGACGTTAAGCTGCTAGAGGAGAAGCAGCGTAACGTACTTTAAACTTTGTACACAGATAATTCGAATTTTAAATGCATAAACCCTTATAGACTTTCTTAGGTCTCAAAAGTCCAGTACTGAATTAAAAAATTTTTTTTGAGCAGTCGAAAGCTACTGTCATATAAACTACTCTCTTATATATAGAAAACGTGTAGATGCAATTTTCTTCAAGTAGTCCCCCCTGCCTCAGGGTATATTCATGAGTTTTTAAGAATGTATTGTCATATTTATTTTTGATCTTTATAGTGTTACTGGTAGCCAGTTGTAGCCATTCAATGTAGTTAATATTCCTTGTTATTTTAATCCAGAAATTGATAATTTGTTAGGTGAATTTCTCAGTTACTAGAATCTTCAAAATGCAAGTCTTTCAAGATCTCACTGCAGCATGAATCAATGTGTAACGCCCTTTTAGCGTCCCAGTTCCACACGAACGTAAGCAGGGGCGTAGCTAAGGTAAATTTCTGGAAGGGTGAAACCCCAATTTGCTCCCAAAGAAGACTTCCCTCAACCACATTTGCTGACAAAGAAGGCTTTTTTCCCGTCCCAACTTCGACAAGCACCAATGGTATACTGCAAATTTGCTAACGAGCTTAACAGTTACTGCAAATTTGCCGACAAGCTAAATATTGGGGGGTGTGCGGTATCCTTCCCGCACCCCACTCTAGCTACGCCCCTGAACGTAGGGGGTCTTGTTCTGTCCATCTATGCAAAGTTAACTGCATAGTTCTCGTCCTTTTGTCCATTTTAGTTTAATGTTCGTTTTAGTTTTTGGTTAGTTTTAAATTGAATATCCTGAAAAATGACATTTTTTTATGAAGCAAATTTCTTTCGACACCTTTGCTTTTCTGGCTTGTCTTTCTATGAGCAGATGAAATTGTTATTTAATCCATTGGCAATATGTTTCTTCAGCTTGTCCATAAAACTGCCATTGTATTCATTGCTTTTAGGTAGTGCTGGGAAAGAGTAGCCAGTCGGTGTAGGTATTTTGCTAATGTGTCCCATATCCCAGCTAGGCAGGGACTAGAATAGGGATGGCCAACCCCCGGCTCTTTGCCTAGTTTCGTGCGGCATATTGAGGTGTGTGCTTCTTATATATGCTTAATTGACTTGAGTTCAACAAGGTATTTTCATGTGAGAGGAAAGGATGATGGTAATGAGTTTGACGTGGCTCTTTGCAGCAGGGACGGCAGCAGCGGGGGCTTTGAGGCTGTAGCCCCCAAAATTTGTGCTAGGCCCCCGTGGGCACCTAAATTTCCATGCACCATCGGCACTTCATAAAATCCGCGACCTTTGTTTTAGTCTTTTTAGGCAATACGATAGGTATTGTCTGCATTGATTCTCGGATACTTCTCACTATCCGCACTTTGACAGCTCTAGCCCCCCAGCAATTTTTTTCTGGCGCCATCAATGCTTTGCAGAATCACATCAAAGAATGCGGCTTTTAGCCTCTCACTGGTTAGCCATCCCTGGTCTAGAATAATAAGCGTGCATAAGTCCACAATTTTACTAAGCACCGGTTGCGATCCTTCGTTGGACTTATATGATGACCTAGCACAGTGTTTCTTGACCCTTTTTGAGCCACGATACATTTTTTCACTAGAAAAATCTTGTGGCAGACCACTATCCAAAAATTTTACAAAATGACAACTTGTAGAGAAAGGAGCAATCAGCTGCTTGTTGCTACATGGACGAATATACATTTAGGCACGTAGAGAAGTTTCGAAGCCCAATCAAGAGTTTTGAAAGTACTGCATGTTGCAAATTTACACAAATAGATGAACCAACATATGCAAGAATATTTGTTTTCAGGGGTGCAAATGAGGGGGTTTGGGGAGGTATCACACCCCAATAATTTCAAAGCCCGGTCCCGCACTGGCTCCCCAAAACCAGTCGCAGTTCTCCAGGAGCCGCGCATTGATTACTAGTTTCCATGGTACTTTATGTATGAAGTATAGCACTATATTTTCAAACTATTTGAGTTTTTAAAATCATTTTGTGTTAATCATTACGTTGTATCAGTAATTAATGTTTACCCTTTACACATGAGGCTTGGTAAGATAGCGACACTGCCAACTGCTGAGGAGTTAGGGGCCGGGGCAGAATGGGGGTCAAGGGGCGACGCCCCCAGGAAAAGTTTTTAGGAATTATGTTCTTTAAATCTTGTAAAAGCATACTTTTAACTTTAGAACTACATCCTTTGTAGATAGGAAACAGTACATTTCATAATTGATTTGCCAAATCAATCAACTCTTAGAGAGGCTTCAATGTATAAAAAGAGAATGTAGAGAAGAGACGGCTGAAAAATTTAAGAGGACATAATATAATGCAATGAAAGTAAGTGGATAAAAATAATAGCCTTGTTTATTGTTAGTGTTACTATAGTACTGAATACTAACACATGCATGCTAATACACTGCAATGCAGATTGCATTTGATCTCATTTCCAAGTTTCACTCTTCTTTGTATGAACCAGTAAAATTGAGGTTCAGGCTGGCTTTCTGAAATTTTAAGGCTGAATTGTTCTTAGGGAAGGGTCTTTATTTATAAAGGGGGGTGGCACCGAAGAGAGAAGGGCTATGATTATAAATTCTGCCTACCCATGTTTATACAATAATCAAACATTCAATTCTCAGCCATTTGAGGCATCGCAATTTAGCTTACCGAACCCTCTGAGAAAGATTTGGGAAATCGTAATGGGTTCAAAGAAGAACAATCTGACATTTTTTAGCCAGGATTATACAGTTTAAGGCAGCATTTGATCCCCTTACCCACCCCTTTGCCTTATCTAATTTCTTGCTACCCAACCTTTGCCCACCTCATAATATTCCTTACCCAATCATTTTATCATAGGTACCAACCCAGGCTATAAATAATGACCCGTCCTTAATTTGTTCTTAAATTAGTAGCATGTAGGCCGTTTAGAAATACATATCAAGAGAATATGCAAAACAACATTGGATGTTTTTGATTGACTGAGAGTCCATTAGCCAATCGTTACATCTGAAATGGTCTCAAAAGTTTATAAAAAATTATTTATAAATAAAGTTAGCACAATGTCTTGTATGGCTAGGGACAACATACTCGCGAAAATCAAAGACGAGAGGTGACAAGGCTGTCATTCTTCCTCAGGCTAGCAAGTAAAGGACTTTTTATTTCCATATGCTAGTGAAAAGCTTATTCATCATTGTCCAAAAATGCATTTCACGACAATACTTCACCCTCAGCCTTGTTCTTAATTTGTTCTTAACAACCTTTATTTCCCCCCAGATTTCAGGCTCGTGTTCTTATAAAATTGTTCTTATAAAAAAGTGTGCAATAGAGGTGCGTGAGCAGCCCCAGCAACTGCTTGGCAGAATCGGTCCGTCATGATGAAAACTCGGTACCATGAACGCACATCCCCCTAAAAATTCTCATTTGCACCCCTGGTCGTTTTCTGTGGGTGCTGTATAGGAAAGTGGGGGTCTGAGAGCTTGCCCTCAGGTACATTTTTTTGAGATAACGCCCTATAAAGCGTCTTAAAACGCCTTTTGCAGAATAGAATGTATCTGTTTTCATCATTAATTTTCAAAATAATGATATTAATAATAATATCGCGTGTTTAGAGTGGGTAGCCTCTGATAAACGATAAACACAGGTCTTTACAAAAAGGCCCACTGTAAGCAAAAGTTAAAAGAACATAAAAAATCTTATAAAATAAACAGTTTGTGTGCCTTAAATAATATAAAATGAATGAATAAGATTCTTTTAGCATGTAGTTGTGGTGTTCTGCTATTTTTTCTAATAGAAGATGTCTACACCTTTCTTGAACTGTAATAAACTTTTAATGGAGGTCAATCCATAAATTCCATGCACATTCTGCCCTTATGGTAAAATGCTAGTCTGTAACTTTGTGTTTATTTTCTTGATGAACATCGAATATATTTCACTAGAGAGCTTCAATCGTTCTTGTAAATATACTGGAGTGATCCTGTTAATGATCTTAAACATCATCTTTAGCATGTTTTTCTCCAGTCTGGTATTGAAGTTGGAATAATCATCATTCACTCTATTTAATATTTGTACTGAACGATTATAGATACAGAGATCTTTTTCAGGCATGAGTTTGAAGTAGAACTCCAAACCTCACTGCAGTAGTCCATGTGAGGTAAAATTAGAGTGTTAAGCAGAAGCTTCTTAGTATCATTCATCAAATTTGGCAAGGCTTAAACTTTTCAACCCTCCTGATCTTGATCTCATTTATGACCAGGTAGAAACTCTTTACTAGATGCAAGATTCTTTTATTAGCAAACAGAATAAACTCTGTTTTTCAACGTTGAAAGTGAGCTTATTTGACGACAGCCACTCAACTAAAAATCTGATTCCAGCTTGTACTTACATTTTCAAGGTATCTGCTTCAGGGTTGGAGTACAGAAGGAAAGTGTCATCTGCATATATATGAAAAACACACTTCAAAGAAGTTTGAATATCGTTGGTGTAACAAATGAATAAAAGTGGCCCCAGAGTTTACCCTAGAGGGACTCCATATGCTTTTTTTGAAGCTCAGCTGACTGGATATCATTTACTGATGTAATGTGGTGCCTGCCAGATAGATATGATTCAAACCATTTTTGTTATGTCCCTTGTACTTCATAAGGGTGCAGCTTTCTCAACAGAAAACTGCTTTCTACATTGCCAAAAGCCTTGGCAAGATCTATGAAGAAAGCAGCAACAATGTATCCCTTTTCCATATCTGATAAAACATGACCTAACACATGGTAAGAAAGACAACCCGGTTTCATCCCTCAACCTGGTTTCATCCCTCAACCTGGTTTCATCATACAAATGTATCAGGATTCTAGAATGCGTAGAAGTCAATTCAGAATTGACTGAAAAGTACATTTATGAACACTTCTTTATGCAACCTAGGTGAATTATTGCAGACATTGTCATCCTGCTCCAGTGTTCGCGGGCGTGATTACGATTACTTTGCCGTTAATTTTTGAAAAGAGGTATTGGATAACTTCTCACGGCACACCTGAAGATCTCTCACGGTAGACTAGTTGTTAAAAATCTCTAAAATAGAATATCGATAAAGAAATTTTCTCTTGGTAACACCGCCCATCATTATTCTTGGAATTGAACCCTCTTGCTTGTAGAATCAGTTTAGAGCATCTGGACTTTTTAGGTACCATACTTTCTCAAATAAAAGATGCGGCTTCTATTAGTTTTTTTGTAAAGTTGCGGCTTCTATTTGAACGTAGCTTGTATTCGAGGGAAGCTTTTATTCACTTTTTCAGTCATCGCAGCGCATTTGTTAACCCATTACGTTGCATTCAAATTTCCTTACAACTGCGTGAAGTATTTGACATTTGTTAGTTTTTGAAACTATGGCAGAAACTGGCAAAAGGAAATATTAAGAAATTGTTAAGGGCGGCTACTCGATTATCGTTCCTAAATGCGGCTTCTATGTGAGGGCGGCTTCTATTCGAGAAAATACTGGACACAAAAGAAGCCTACCTTATATGGCATACCGTTAGATGTTTCATAAACACCGCGGCAACGTTTTTGTCTCGTTCACAACACTTAAAACAAGATGGCTGCTGCAACAAGTCCGAATCTGTATAAGGTGTGTCTAGCTGGCTTGTCCGGTGTAGGGAAAACGTCCATTTTCAACCATATAAGAGGCAAAGAGTTTAGCAAGTCACCTAGAGCAGAAACAGACTCCTGCAATGTATCCTGTGACGTTGAGGTGGACGGTGATCCACCTGTAAAAGTGACGGTAGGATGTTAAAATTTGTTACTTTGGCGTTTACATGAGATTTATTGCTGCAGAAACAGCCCAAAGCCTCCAAGCTGTAAGATCAAATTTTTGTACTAAATTTGGAATCCTTTGGTTCCGCAAACAATTGTGTAATTGCAATGGGAAGGCTTATTTGTACCCTTATCTCCAGGGACTCCTACGCGTACCGAAGGAAGGGGGGAGTACTTCCTCTGAGGGCACTTCTGTGTATGTATGGGAATGGTTTTCCACAGAGGTAGACTTTGGTCTTCGAACTCCTTTCTAGATTGGCAATGTTTAGTATATTGGTCTCACAGCTATACCATCGTTCGTTGGGGGACTGGGAACTTACTCCCAGAAAAATTTTTTTAACCAAACTGTTTACAACACAAGAAAATGCCCCTTTACAAGATAGGAGATACGGAAAGAGGTCAATATGAAGGGGCCATTCTTGTCCCTCCTGCTTCCATAGAAGAGGGCAGAGGGGACAGCTCCCCTACTTCCCCCACCAAGGTGCATTTCATGCACTTAGGCCCAAAGATCTCCAGTGTGGTATTACCTTTCCTGTTGGTTTGGTGGCATAGATATAGCCTAAGTTATACTCTTTGGTGTACTGATGTAATAGAATGCAAATCTTTGAATATGGTTCTTTTGATTTTTGCACCTCAGGTGTACCTTAGATGTTGGGCTACACCATAGAGATAATAATAAAGACTAGAGGGCTGACTGCCCAAGCGAGGCTGAAGTCGACATGCGTATTGCCGCCATATTGTTCGTACGGCAGAAAGCATTATACAGTGTACTCACGTTCTGGACAGATCAGCGATAAATATTTTTAATTGTCGTTCTAGAAAATGCTTAAATTCGAATTCTTTTTATTTTCTCTCAAAATTGTTATGGTTATCTCTTGTTGTGCTTATACTTGGCAGGAAAGGCAGAAACTTCGCAAGTATGGTCCTACCAGTTGTGGAACAGCAAATCGTCCCGAGTTCACGATCTCTTTTAATCGGTAGGTTGGGATCAAAACTAGTGGTACACAGCTAAGAAAACAAAAGCTCCTTTTCCTCTTGAATTGCAGTACTCTTGTTATTAAGCCAAATACAGTATTTCGTCGTTACTCGATGAACCACAAAAAATTTCGATGTGTAGTAAAGCAAATGTGTCTTATAGA
>WIPJ01002145.1:471640-482036 GCA_018155075.1 Cassiopea andromeda
CATTTTCTAGGCTTATATCTTGTTTCCTATCGCATTTTCTCGTCATTTTCACTAATTTTCTGTGTGCTTTCTATACCTTGCTGTTCGCTTTTGCCGTACGAACAATATGGCGGCAGTTCGCATGCGCGGCTTCAATTGCTGTCAATAAACTACAGGGAGTTAGCCCTCTAGTCTTTATTATTATCTCTATGGGCTACACTTGAGGATCTACTGGTGTACCTCCAGTGTGAGGTCTACATGAAATACAGCCTGGCCTCCCTCCCAGCATAGGCATCCCTGCTGATCTCAGTTAGGCAATTTTATCTTGTGTCTTTGCTATGTAAATTTCTTGAGTCTGATATTTCCCTTTGTGATAATTTACAGCATAGTTACATCTTCTCTGATCATTTTTTTATTTTGAATTTTTCCTTAACTTATATGTGACTTCTCCCATCAGTTACAGTTATGGGATACTGCAGGACAAGAGCGTTACAGATCTTTAACTGAGTCCTATTTCACAGAATCAAAAGCTGTTATCATTGTATTCTCAGTTGATTGTCCTGAAAGTTTCCAAGAAGTGGATAGAGAAGTTAAACGCATAATAAGTAAGGATTTCTCTCCAAATGCCCTTTACTTTTTAGTTGGAAATAAAGTTGATTTGAAAAGGGAGGAAGTATCTCAGGCACGAATAGATGATTGCCTGGAGAGCAATCGGGATGTATTTTTTGGCTATACAAGGACATCAGCTAAGGAAGGCACAAATGTCAGACAGCTTTTTGATAATATTGCACAAACTCTAGTATCAAGGCGTGTAAGACCTGTTGAAAAGGGTCCTGGCTTTCAGCCATTTATTCAGCCACATAAGAAAAAGAACTGCTGTTGGTTTTAATGTCTATTTTACCATTGAATTAATTAGCAGTCAATCAACAAATTGTTTTACCTCACATTTATTAAAAAGGGCCACTGAAAGGGATTCCAATGATCAATGTCAGATATATGAAATCTTATTTTATAGATTGCCTACTCTCCAGTCCAGACTAGAAGGGTGTGGCAACAGATGGGGGTTGAATAAATGCCTTGAATAAGAGCTTAGTAGTTCACCATGTTTTTTCCAGCATACTATAAATGTGTACATACACCATCCTCTTCCATAATGTCAATATCAGTGGTATCACCTTCAGCTGCATTGTTATTGATTCTGAAGGCATGGGAATCTTTTTCAGTTGCTCATCTGGCTGTGCTAGTTCTTGGTGTAGTCTGGACATTATTCTTTTGGGCTTTTATTATTAAGTAAGGGATTGCAATAATGTTGCCCTGTTTTGCATTTGTTGCAAAAACAAATCATTTGAGGACATCTATTCTTGACTGGAGGGCACATGTTTTAGTACTTTCATACATCAGTTTTAGTTCCCATCAATGTAAAAAGTTATGGACATAGGTAGAATTACCTTTTTGAGTACATTTATGCATCATTTCAAATAAAGTCCTTGCTGCATAGGACTATTGTACAATGAATGTGGAATGTGTCATTGGATGAACAAATTAATTGTATAGAGCAACACATTAAGTGAGGTGGAGTAGTTTATATGAAATAGGTAAAGTTTGCAATTTACCCCAAGTGAGGTCTTAAGAAAGATATTTGATGCTTTTGATATGGAAACACACGTGGATGTAGGATCTGGGGAGGCACAGTTGGTACATGCCCCCACTTGCCACAAATTTGTATGTAAAGCTGCCCCTGTTTAGCTTTGAGAGCTGCCCTTTTTTGCTTGTAAGGGTACCCTTGAATATTTGTGCTCCCATTTTTTGAATGCTCCTGCATCCCCGGAGACAAATAGTTGAGTAGAGTAGTACTAAGATTTTTACTACTTTTTTGCTGACATAGGAATTTTCAAGGAGACATGTTTTCTTATCATGATAATTATGATTATTTTTTATACATGTTCTATAGACCTGAAAGGATACTCAAATGATTTGATTGTTAGGAAAAACAATTTAAATTTTGAGTTGTTTGTCTTGATTTAATTTCTGCTACAAAAGGTAAACTAGTATTAAACTTTTGAGTAAGAATATAAAGCAGAACTCATGTGTTTTGCGGTAATCATAATAGCATATATAGCATAGAAAGTATAATTATCAAGAAACAGCCTGCTAACACTGGTGGACACTGATATGTTTTGGGGGGGTGAAAGCCTTGTGAAAGCTAAGTCAATATCAGTTCTTGGAGAAGAAAAAGAGTTTGGAAGACTATAGCTATGAAACTATGCAAATAGGTAAAGAGAAAGCTGGGGTTCTGGAGACTTACACCTGGAAAAATGTTTGAGGTCATACCCTCTTGATGATTGGAATATGCCTTTCTACCATTATTATCTCTATGCTTTCTACTAAATAGAATATAAATCTTTTTCATCATTGATCATACTGCTGAGGAGGAAAACATATCACCTAACTTGTTTCCAATGACTTTGAATGAACAAGGAAAAGCAACCTGATTTACATTTTTGCAAGTCTGAAATTATTAGGGAGCAGCCACCCATCCTCCCTCCCCCTGAGTTTCTGCCACTGCCCTGCAGCATGAGAATACAATACACGTTTTTTTTATAAGAAAATCATTATTTTGCCTGAGCCTCAATTTTCTTAACTTTTTCCGAAATTGAGCCTCAGATTTTCTTAAATTTTCTTAACTTTTGTTGAAATGAACTGGCTAGAGTGGTTTACACTTTCGTTAATACTATTGTATACTTGGATTTGAATTCCATCTTTAACATTTTGAATGCAATAACGACGAAATTACCGATTTTTGGCCTATAAAAACACTTAATTTTGGACATTGAGCCTCGTGATTTTCTTACGATCTTCTTAAGATGTTGACGATTTGAGCCTCATTTTCTTATAAACTTTTTTCTTATAAAAAAGCGTGTATTTATTCTAAAGAACGCCACGGCGGGAGAGAAATTATAGAAACGTTGTAGTGGGGGTAGACTTGGTATTAGACTTGGTAGACTTAGAATGAAAAATTTTTTAACATTACATGTTAAAAGCCTCATTTCTTGATAGGAAGCAGTATATTTGTTAATTGATTTGAGAAGCTTCAATTTATCCAAAAGAAAATATAGAAGAGAGAAAGCTGAAAAACTTAAAGAGGACATATTCTAACGTGGTGATTGTGAGGGGTAAGGTGGCGTAGGCCTCCTAGACATTTTCTAAAAATTGCGCAATTAAGACCTCCGAAGAACGCCTTTCTACGTTTAGAGAAATGATTTGATCAACAACAGCACACTAAATCATCGATTTGAGAAGGTTTAATTTCTGCTATAAAGACTATAAGTCTTCAGTCGTATGTGAATGTGGTGTCTAAGAAATGAGTGCTCGATTACTCAAAAAGATATGCATAAAATGATATGCGTTTCATTTGGGCTCTTCTTCAACAATCTATCTACGATTTACAAATATTTTGAGTGTAAAAGTAACTTTTTCACTTTCTACTAATATGCCTGCGCAAAACATGGGACCTTGAAAACTTTTTGCTAAGAAATCCATAAGAACACTTTAATAGTGAAAGTGTGAAAAAGCCAAGAAAGTTGCAATATATGGCTAAAGAGTGAGACTGAAGACTATTTACTGACATAAGCACGAATCTAAACTACTAGAGTGTCATGTCTTGTATTGCTTCCACTCGTTTTGCAATTATGGTTTTTATTTGGGATACTAGGGAACTGGTGGCCGTCTAGCATACAATTATTAATCTCCGGAAATACTGATTTCAGACTTACAGTTGATGATTTGCACCAATAGCCTCTCCTCTACACACAAGTTACATCATCCATACGCCTGCATCATTGTCACTGGAAGAATTCCACGTTGCTGTTACTTCCATAGACTATGCGCAAACTACGAGTCAATGCTGTTCAGAGCTGTATATCTTGTTTGCTAAAGCTTTTTTCACTCCCACAAGGTGGGGGCCATGGCCCCTATTGCACGGCCCCTGCCCATAGATTCAGGTCTTAGTTAATCAAAAGTCCTTGCACACAGGGAAACCTGTTGAATAAACGTAGCTTTTGCGGTACTCTCAGCCAAAAAGGCGCACTGAATTCATCGTAGCTTCATTTCATTTGGACCAGACCATTCACCCCTGGCGTGTGACGTAATTAAGTGTCTCTAGCTATAATCTGTCAGACCGCCATACTGGTCATGCCCACTGCAAGATGGCAGCCGTGCATGCAACAAGAAATATTCTGTCCATGTTGCGAATGAAAAGGATTGCTGCTATTCCATTCAGCTATTCGAGAATTTCACGACGCAATTTCAGTTTTATCAGTGCAGTTCTGAGTGGTAAGTGTGCTGCTACCCATTTTTCACTCTTACCCTTTTGTTTTATATGGTTTGTCCGTCACAATGCTCTTCAAATGTAATATGATACCTGCAATGAAAGCATCCTAGGTCTTGCAAAAATGTACATCATTTTTATTAAATAACTACAGCAAATTTCGTATTTACCATAATATCTTCGCTCTTTTAGCCACTAAGAGCTATTTGATATAATGAATGGGCCTAAGACTCTGGCTAAGTATACAGCATCTTCAATGTTCAAATAAAAAATCCATAGATTGCGTTAAGTCTGTTCTTGTTAACGGTCTTAAACATTATCTTTAGCATGTTTTTCTACAGTCTGGTATTCAAATTGCAATAATCATCATTCACTCCATTTAACATTTATACTGAACGATTATAGATACTAGCGATCTCTTCCAGGCATGAGTTTGAAGTAGAACTTTAAACCTCACTGCAGTAATCAATGTGAGGTAAAAATAGATTGTTAAGCAGAAGCTTCTTAGTATCATTCATCAAATTTGGCAAGGCTTAAACTTTTCAATCCTCCTGATCTTGGTCTCATTTATGACCAGGTAGAAACTCTTTACTAGATGCAGGATTCTTTTATTAGCAAACAGAATAAACTCTGTGTTTCAACGTTGAAAGTGAGCTTATTTGACGACAGCCACTCAACTAAAAATCTTACTCCAGCATGTACTTACATTTTCAAGGTATCTGTTTCAGGGTTGGAGTACAGAAGGATAGTTTCATCTGCAAATATATGAAAAACACACTTCAAAGAAGTATGAATATCGTTGGTGTAACAAATGAATAAAAGTGGCCCCAGAGTTTACCCTAGAGGGACTCCATATGCTTTTTTGAAGCTCAGCTGACTGGATTTCATTTACTGATGTAACGTGGTTCCTGCCAGATAAATAGGATTCAAACCATGAAGCCCTACTTGATTGTGTCATTATCATGAATCTAATGCATTTCCTACTAGTTTAATCAAATTTCATGCATCTAATCTGCCAGTTTAATCAGGTGGACTATTGTCTTGAAGGAGTGCTTAAATACTAAAAAAAGCTGCAGATGGGTAATGAACAAATCCTCTCCTATTATTCCATCATCTCAACAGTACCCTTGATGTGCTATATGAATATGAATTAGGTCTACATTGCATTTGGAGAAGTAGTAGGCCCACATCAGCACTAGCTGACAAATGGTGACATATAGTGGCTGTTTTATCAAATAGATTATGCATGTATCTATGTATGTCATATTATGTAAACAGTTATCTTTTCTCTAAAGCATATTTGAAACAATCATCAATTTTTCAACATAATTTGCACCTATTCAGTTTTTTCACTGAATGATGAATTGTGCTTCATTAGAAACCTAAAAGAAACATATTTTTGTAAAGCTCTATCCTATTAATTTGTAAGTATTCGCCAAATTATGATGAAAGCCGTGTTAATGTACTCTCAAGTGCCAAATAAACAGAGGGTCCTAGTAAAGAGGGGCGTTGGAAAAGATCTAAACTTTAATAAACGGGAGGGTCAGAATAAACGGGGGGAGTTTGGAATTTGAGAAATGACTTTAAATGGTTAGAAAATGATGGTTAGACCATACCTACAAAAACAGGTTTTCACATAGCATAGAGCTAGAATATATACGGAATCATTCTATTTTGCCTTGATTATTGGCGAATAGTACTAACAATGAAGGAAATGATAAGAGGAGTTCGTGAAAAAGTCAGTTTCCTTAAAATTAATAAACGGGTGGTCTGAATAAGGTCTGAGGGGTTGGGAAAAATCGAAAAATTAATAAGCGATAAGCAGTTTATTTCGCACCTGAGAGTACTGCCGAGCCAATGTCTAGGGCATGAAAGACTTTAGGACCATACCTACAAAGCAATACACCCTCTGCTTTACATTGTATGGTAGGCTTGCACCATCAAATCAATTGCGAAACAAAGATGTTGTAAAATATTTTTGTGTGTACTTTTACTTACTTGTTAAAGTTTAGTTCTTGGTTCACACTTTCGATCGCAGAACAAGGTTTTGGGATTATCACAATGCTATTATGTGCGTTTAAAATGTTAGTATCACTACACAATGCACATCTCTGTCAATTATTTCTACGTTTTTCGAAGGGTAAATATAGCGTAAAGGTGCAGTTCGAACAAACATATATGCCAACAGCGTTGCTACGACGTTTTCTCAAAGGTTTCACTAGTAAGAAGATTCACGCGTTGTTTACTTTTGCCACTCTATAGGGGCCATCTTGGATCTCCTATGTTGCCACGCAGCACGTGACCTAGTAGGCACTCTAGTTCTCCTAACACCTTCGAATTTCAGATGAACTTAGGTCAACATCGCTGCAACATTGGCAAAAAAGATTCCTGTCAATGCTATTCCAGATGAGATTAGAGACAACTTAACAGGAGTATTATGTAGAGATCACCTCACTGCGAGACAAGATATTCACAATATTATGCAGCAATATAATTTAAATCTTGTGCAGAAACATTCAGAAGATGCAACAAGTATAAGTTGTTGGGTTGAAGACTATGCAAAATATGCATAGTTATGCACTTAAACTTTATCACACATGTTGTTTTATCCATTTTCCTTATTCTGAGACGTTTCCGTACTGTTATGTTAGGAGTTGTTTTAGCTTGTACTGCTAGGTCCCGAATAAGCGTCTCCTCGGATATTGAATTTTTAATTCTCCTAGGAGAAAGCTGTAAAAAGTTGGTACTTCTGTTGAGTAACCCAAGTAACAAATGAGATATATGTGGCAAGATTCCGAAAGCATTTGCTTACAAAGGTAGTAATGGGAGTATTTTGTATTTGTGCTGGTTATTGCACAGTCAGTACAAACTTCCGAAGCTCCCCGCTTATTCCCACCCCCCTCCGCTTATTTCATCTTAATGAATTTTCCAACCTCCCCTCCTTGTTAGGATCCCCCCACATAATCGGGAGCTAAGAGTGGACGTGACTTTAGATATAGTTTTTGATGCACTGTAACACGTTAAATAGCTAAAAGTAGTCTAGTATTTGTCAAGTATACTAAATGTGCTTTTCATACGAGAATGGTGACCTAGCAAAATGAAGCTCAAGCAAAAGTGATTGTCCTATTTTAAAAATATGTGATCAGCCTTTCGTCTACTAGTTTTACCGAGAATTTGCAGACTCGATGGGAGCTTTGGGGCCCTTTGCCCTCTTGCCCCATAAATATCCGGCACTGGTCCTATGTTACCGTATTGTTTTAACTCTGTATTATGTCACCGGAGTCCTTTCATTTAACTGTCAAGTCGACAGAAGCCGATCAAATGTCTTACCCCCGTGCTACTGATGAAAGAACTAGAGAGTGCAGAATTCAATTCATTGTCTGTAATGTCCGCGAAAGGAATAACAACAATAGGAACAATAAATGCAAAAACTCTCTATGAACCAGGAAGACTGAAATGTACAATAGAGGAGATCAACCTTTATAGATGGGATGGTGCTGGGAATAGCCGAAACCCACTGGGTTGGAGATGGAGAGATTATGTCTGAAGGAATAAAAATAATATACTCAGGGAGAAGAGACAACCAACACAGAGAAGGTGTAGCACTGCTTCTAGGAAAGAGGGCGCAAAGTGCCTATAAAGAGCACAAAGCAGTCAACTCAAGAATAATATCAGTGACTTTCCAAGGACACCATAGGGACTCCAAAATTATTCAAATTTACTCACCAGACAGCTCGCACGAAGACGAAGATGTGGAAGAATTCTATGAAAATCTAGAAGAAGAAATATGATGTACAAAAGGCGGAGACGTAGTAATGGTGATAGGAGATTTCAACAGCAAGATAGGAAGAGACAACTCAGGGTTTGAGGACATCATGGGAAGATTTGGAGTGGGAGACAGAAACGAAAGAGGTGAAAGAATGCTCGAATTTTGTCAACGAAATCAACTAAGTGTGACCAATACATACTTCTACCACAGAGAACAACACAGATATACTTGGACCCACCCAAATGGAATACATAAGAACTGTTTAGACTACATCCTAATAAACAAAAGATGGAGAACCTCAGTGAGAGACACTAAGGTAATGCGAGGAGCAGACTTTAACTCCGACCATGAATTGTTATTATCAAATATTCAGATCAAATTCAAGAAAATAGGGAGGGAGAAACACCGAACAGCACACTACAACTTAGAAAAACTCAAAAACAACGACATCAGGGAAAACTTCAAACTTCGAACAGAAAACCGATTCGAAGCACTCCTACAAGAAGAGAATGACCAGGAAATACTATGGTCGAAAGGAAGAGATATTATTAATGAAGAAGCAGGAATGGTACTAGGGAAGGAAAGAAAAATCAAACAACAATGGATAACAGAGGAAATACTGGATCTGTGCAATGAGATTAGAGAGGCAAAAAAGAGAAAGAACACCAGCCCAACACAAGAGAACATCGCTAACCACAGATCACTGCGCACGGAAGTTAAACAAAAATGCCGAGAAGCTAAAGAGAACTGGATAGATGCCCAATGCCGAACCTGCGAAGATAGTTTTAAGCGAGGGCAAACAAAGCAACTATTTACATCCATCAAAAATATAACAAGAAAATGGAAGCACATCACATCAGTAGTAAGGAATGAAAATAACGAAAAAACCTCGGAGATAGAACAAGTACAAAAAATTTGGAAACTCACTTTCAAAATATACTAGGAGGCAATACAGACAGAATGAATCTAGAAGAATACCCGGAACTACAGATGAACAACCCAGAGATCCTACAAACACCAGCAATATTATTAGAGGAAATAGAATGGGGAATAAAATCACTTGCAAATGAAAAATCCCCAAGGAATGACGGCATACCCGGGGAATTGCTGAAGGCTGGAGGAAAGACAATAGCAAAGTGGATACACAGGATATGCCAGGCTATTCTAAATGGAGCAGATATTCCAAATGACTGGAAGGAAACCACAATCATTCCAATACACAAAAAGGGGGATGCTACAAAATGTGAGAACTACAGACCTATTGGCTTGTTACCACATGCATATAAGGTCCTTGCAAAGATTCTACAAAAAAGAATCAATAGAAGAGAAGAAGAAATCCTCAATGAAGAACAAGCAGGCTTCCGAAGGGGAAGAGGAACAATAGACCATGTTTTTACACTCGGACAAATCATAGAAAAAATTCGTAGAAAAGACATGGGAAATGAATTAAAACCTATACTGTGTCTTCATTGACTTCAGAAAGCCTTCGATTCGGTCTGGAGACATGGGATGACGGAAGCACTAAACTACTTCGGATTCGAACCTGACTTAATAAGTACCATCAAGAGGTTATATGAAGGAACAAATGCAAAAGTCAAAAAGAGCACAATGATAACGGATAAGTTCGAAACAACTAAAGGGGCTATACAGGGCTACCCACTATCTCCTCACCTGTTCAATATATATTTAGAGTGGTTAATAAAGATGGCACTGGACGATGTAGAAGGGGAGTAGAAATCGGAGGTATAAGGATAACTAACCTAAGACATGCGGATGATATAGTTATTATAGCAGAGACCATAGAAGACCTAATCAGTATGATAGAAAGGATTGAAGTACAATGTAACAGATACAAGATGAAAATCACCACGGAAAAAACAAAGAGTATGAAGATAGGCAGGTACACAGAGGTTATAGATTTACGTATAGGAGACAACACTATCGAACAAGTGGACGAATTTAAATATCTAGGAGTAAACTTCACTTCGCAGGGAGGAACGGAGAAAACTGTACAAGAAAGATTATCCTTAGGATATAAATCGTTTGGTAGACTAAAAAAGATCTGGAAAGACCGAAATATATCACTCAAACTCAAAATTAAACTATTGAAATCAATTGTGATCCCAACTGCACTGTATGGAGCAGAAACATGGATTATAAGGAAGAAAGAAGAACAAAAAATACTAGCATTCGAAAACAGATGCCTAAGGAGGATCTGCAACATATCATGGACGGACAGAATACCAAACGAAATCATAAGAGAAAGAACTGGAATGCAGCACACCATGGTGGACTGGATCCATGACATCTAAAGAAGATGG